>JAXIVJ010005341.1:15000-74750 GCA_036785665.1 Chirona hameri | reverse complement strand
AGAACCGCCTCTGTTAAGGTTAGTAACTCCAAATTTTGACTCCATATGTGACATTAAATTGTAAGAAAAGTCCCAAAATTTCGTGGGTCTGCTTCTGGCCATTCGGGAGATATCTGCGAAAAACCTGACGGGTGGGCAGAATCTGCCCCCCTGCCACTAATAGGGTTAAGACCTGAAGCTTTTCAGCGATCGACATGATTCGCCAGAAATGTGATCTCCGGCTTCGTCTATATTTCAACGGAGTGCTCTGTGTATCATAAAATCATAAAAATACTGCCTGATTAGCTATCGCTCAGGATTGCTCCGCGACTGTATTTCGGCGACCTATAAATTCGTGCGAGTGGTCACTGGGCGGCAGTCGTCTGCGGACTAGAGGTCGACACCATGTGGACACAGCTCGCAGCACTCGCCTGCCTGGCCACCGGTGAGTCCTCGCTGCAGCGGAGACAACTCTTTGGATTATAATTTGTATTTGTATTTAGCCGATAAGGATAATAAGGATAAAATTGTGTAGAAGTAGATAGTAGACAAAATATAAGACTGGGAAAGTAAAGCTGATAAGGATAAAGTCAAAAATTTAGGTTATCATATGGTTTCCCAGATATACAAAATGTAGTGTTTAAGAGAGACAGGCAAGGGCTCAGAATTTGACCAAGAAGGCACCACCATCCGACCCAAATGGGCCCTTAGACTTCGGAGGGCCATTTCGACCTGGTTTGATCCGGGTTTACACACGCACAGTCCCCAAAGAAGGTCACATAGCCAAAAGGGACCCTCTCTTTGCCAGATTGAGCTGCTATTAAAAGCGATGGTCATTACTCCTCCCCGGACCAGAGTGGGCCTCACACCAACAGGAACCTCTTAAACCACTTGAAAAAAGATTGTTAAATCCCAGGGCGATAAGCCTAAACACGATCAGTCCCAGCAGTTGCAGCCCTGGTCGATCAGTCCCAGGACGATCAGTCCCCGGATTTGCAGCTTTACCCGATCAGTTACAGGCGGTCCAGACAGCACACCCAGAGCGATCAGACCCAAACGATCAGTCTCAGGGAGATCATTCACACGGAAACCAGTCCCAAGCGATCAGTCTCGATGGATCAGTCCCAGGGCGATAAATCCAAGAGCGATCAGTCCTAAACGATCAGTTCCAAGCGAACAGTCTCAGATTGATTGGTCTCAGGGCGATCAGTTCCAAGCGATCAGTCCCAAGCGATCAATATCAGAGTGATTGGTCTCAGGGCGATCAGTTCCAATCGATCAGTCCCAAGCGATCAATATCAGAGTGATTGGTCTCAGGGCGATCAGACTCAGAGTAATCAGTCCCAGGGTGATCAATCCCAGAGCGATCAGGGCGATCAGTCTCAG
The DNA here is from genome assembly GCA_036785665.1 of Chirona hameri. Classification (NCBI taxonomy): domain Eukaryota; kingdom Metazoa; phylum Arthropoda; class Thecostraca; order Balanomorpha; family Balanidae; genus Chirona; species Chirona hameri. Next base: position 73,385 of record JAXIVJ010005341.1, on the reverse strand, counting down.
AGTAATCAGTCCCAGGGTGATCAACCCCAGGGCGATCAGGGCGATCAGCCTCAGAGTAATCAGTCCCAGGGTGATCAACCCCAGAGCGATCAGGGCGATCAGTCTCAGAGTAATCAGTCCCAGGGTGATCAACCCCAGAGTAGTCAGGGCGATCAGTTTCAGAGTAATCAGTCCCAGGGTGATCAACCCCAGAGTAGTCAGGGCGATCAGTTTCAGAGTAATCAGTCCCAGGGTGATCAATCCCAAAGCGATCAGGGCGATCAGTCTCAGAGTAATCAGTCCCAGGGTGATCAATCCCAGAGCGATCAGGGCGATCAGTCTCAGAGTAATCAGTCCCAGGGTGATCAATCCCAGAGCGATCAGGGCGATCAGTCTCAGAGTAATCAGTCCCAGGGTGATCAACCCCAGAGCGATCAGGGCGATCAGTCTCAGAGTAATCAGTCCCAGGGTGATCAACCCCAGAGCGATCAGGGCTATCAGTCTCAAAGTAATCAGTCCCAGGGTGATCAACCCCAGAGCGATCAGGGCGATCAGTCTCAGAGTAATCAGTCCCAGGGTGATCAACCCCAGAGCGATCAGGGCGATCAGCCTCAGAGTAATCAGTTCCAGGGTGATCAACCCCAGAGCGATCAGGGCGATCAGCCTCAGAGTAATCAGTTCCAGGGTGATCAAGCCCAGAGCGATCAGGGCGATCAGTCTCAGAGTAATCAGTCCCAGGGTGATCAACCCCAGAGCGATCAGGGCGATCAGGCCATAGCAGTCGGTCGGACAACTGATGTAAACATCGAAGGGGGCTTAGAAAACATGGCCCACACCATCCATTGGAAAGAGGATCGTGTAAGAACTGGCGAATCTTATAGCAGAAAACGATGTAAAACACCATGCAATGTGATCGATCACATCCTTGCTATGCCAATAGGTACCAAGTTTACATGAAGTATGGAGGAGAGCCAAAAGTCACAGATTTTAATGATATACCGTGGATCGAACGTGTTCGACAATTGCGCCCTTTGGAACCTTTTCGAAAAATGTTCATGTCTGACATAAGATGCAAAACATGTTGTGTTGTGTAACGGGGTCTCAAAATATAGGAAAATGATCTGAGAATGTTATGGAAAACCCACACATCTTTATCTCTTTTGGTTTTCGAGCAGCAGCCTTTTTCCCTTAGGGTGACGCAATATGGGCACATTTCCCTATATTGTGATTTTTTACCTCGAGTCATCTCAGGTCAGTTCACCCGGTCACGTCACATGACCACACCATCACAAATATGTGTGGTCGTGCCACAACCCCAGTCTTTGACTGAGCGGTTTGAAACTCACGGGATTCGATCAGGCCATAACCACCAACAATTCTGCTATCTCGAATTTATTTGTATCCGGTGATATAGGATCAGGTCGATGTCATAAGTCGTGACGACGATATTTATAAGTCAATGGGAAAATATGCAAATATTTTTATTCAGAGAATATACATTAGATCAGCCCAATTCACGTTCATTCATATCATGTTGATATCAGCTCATTTTTGATGAACCCGGCACAATTTTTGTTCAGTGACCCCCACAAGGTCAGCTGAAGTCATCTGAGGTCGCCAACATTACACCTTTTTTTTCTTCCAATAACGCTCAGATGGAGACGTGATGCCGACACCAGTGTGTTTATCCTGTTGAAATGCTTCTGAAAATATGTTTCCGACTGCAACATGACCTACCTGGGTTACCACATGACCGGAATTACCTTGACCTGATGTAAAATTTTCCAAGAGCTTTTATTTTGTATTTACTTTGTAACTAGCTATCACAGTACTTGATAAATTTGGGGTTTCTTCGGCAAACTCCTAAAACTTGGCAAATTTAACCTTCGATGACCTTTGGTGACCTCAATGTTGCCCTGAACCAAAACATAACTGAAATGGCTTCGACATGAATTTTGACGAGCTATCTAACGATATTTTGGGTTTTCGCCTCCTCCCCATCGGAGCCGAGCTCGAGGGGGGGGGGGGGGGGCGTTCAGACACCGTCTCCGCGGCACGACCAAGGTGGCGCCGAGTACCGGCATGGCGCAGGTTAAAAGCAGTCTTAGCGGTGAATGAATGGTTTTCATGGTCGTGGTGCGCCTGTCCGCTGACCTCGTACATTGTGTTTGTTCCCAGGCCTGCTGGCGGCGCCGGAACGTCCGGATCCCGGCCTGAGTTGTCCGCGGTCCCAGGGTCTGTTCTCACATCCCACCGACTGCCACCTGTTTCTGCACTGCGACCATGGCCACCCCTACGTCAAGGAGTGCCCCGCCAACCTGCACTTCAACCCCAAGCTGATGGTAAGGAAGACGGTTGCTTCGGGGGTCACTGTTTGTGAAACTTCAAGACGCCGCGAAATATGCTACTGATATTGCAAATCGTCAGATATGCCCCAACAGCTTGAACGAATATCGTAGTCCAGAACGTTTCTAGGTTGTCTTTTTCTTGGAGCCGTCTTGAATAATCTTCGACGTGGCATTTTAACAGAGTATTTCTATACATCAAATTGATCGGCTCCCTGGTTGTGTCCCATTCCAAACAGTACTTCTGCCCTACTGCTAACACGTCTTCATAGGTTGGTTAGCGGCTCGGGGTTACCATCACGTATTCTGCCCGGCTGAAGAGGGACGCTGCCCTCATCATTGCGCTTTGCCATTGATTGTTTGACCTTGTGTGCGTCTGCGGCAGGTCTGTGATTGGCCGGAGAATGCCGGGTGCACGGGCGGCACGCCCACCGAACCGCCGACCCCCGACGTGGACCCCGAGCCGGGCATGGAGTGCGACTGCGAGTGCTGCCTGAAGCCCAACGTTGACGACTGCACCACATACTACATCTGCAAGGTACGTCGACCGGCCGTCATATCGGCAGGCAGACAAAGACGCAGAAGGCGACACAGAAACGACGCAGAAACGACACAGAAAGAGCGTTGCTATGAAAATTGGCAAAACTTCTCAAATTTTTTTCCGAACACTTCGAAAGTTTCCGTTGTTGTCATGGATGAAACATTAAAAAAATATATTCTCGGAACAAATTTATAGTTTCGTTGCTGTAAAATACTATTTTCCCGTTTTCCCACTTGGTACGCTCACAGCTTAACAGCTGAACACTAACGGATCCAGCCTCTCTCCGTGGGAGGGAGGGGGGGGGTCATCTATTTGTGGCAAAAAGGTAGCCCCATTTTTTTTCTCCGCGGCTTTGGGCCGGTCACCTTATTTTGGTATTCGAGCTTAAGAAATCAACTTTTAAAATTCACCCAAATTGATTTTTTTTTCTCTCCAAAAAAACAGGTTTATTTTTATTTTGGGGAACAAAAACAAAAAATCGAAAATCTGAGATAGCCATTTTCAAGAGAATGTAATTTCCTTTCTTTTGATGTTTTGTATTTGCAATTTACTTAAAAATTCTGTTTTTTACAATTGTGCAAACATTTGTCGTTCTCTCACCAAAAATGGCATGGCATAGCGTCATTAAAACGTCAATATCTCCCAAATTATTAAATACATTTCATTGGAATTTTCGTGAGAAGACGTAGAATGTATGCAACTGGTACTGAATGGTACTGGTACTGAAAGTTTGACGTTAATATCTATTATATTCTTTAAGTTATTGAGAAAATCCGGGAGGGGGTGGGGCATATTCTGCCCCTCCCCCCCCTGCCAGTGGGGCGCGGGTAAAGTGTCACCGGGGAGGTGCGCTGTTTTGTATATCATTGAAAGAAAGGAATACATACAAACTTGAAGTTCAATCACTCGAGAGAAGAAAAAAAAACTTCAGTTCTTAAAACTCCTAGGATCATTGTATTTCACTTTCAGTGCAGGGAACGCGCGGGGGAGGGGGAGGGGGGGGGGGGCATACTTGTATTGAATGCCTTTCTCAGATTCCTGTGGGGGAGGGGGGGGGGGGGGCATTTGCCCGTGATGACCTCCTGGATCCGCCAGCGCCAGCAGTTACCGCCAAGGAGAGCCTCTGCCAGACACTTAATGGAATTCATTTTCCCACTTTCCAAATTTGAATACGCAATTGCTAAAATTGTGTCATGCCGCGAAGCGGCGCGAAATTTTCCGGTTTTTGATTGTGTATAGCTAGATTTTCTGCTGCAAAGTCATTTTTTTCGATTTTACGATAAATTGGGAACGCGCAGGGGGGGGGGGCATACTTGTATTGAATGCCCCCCCCCCATATTCCTACCGGGGGGGGGGGGAATTTGCCCCTGATATCCCCCCATTCTGGATCCGCCAGTGCAGCTGAAAACAAATCATGTTTTAACATCAGAATACCTTCAAGTAAAGCAAAAGTCGGTGTTGCTACAATGTTGGTGCGGTCGAACTTAAAGTTCGAAGGGCAATAGTCCCACCAAATGAATAGGGAATTCCACCAGTTGTTGTGGTTCGTGTCTATCTACTCAAGCCATGGCCGGAAAACATGTTTCAAGTGGCGCCAACCAAACCTGGTATTAGGTAAACTCGGCCCCTGGGACCGGCATTGCAACTCGGCAATGCGCTCGGCAACTCGGTAAACTCGGCAATGCGCAATATGAACTTTCGTTAGCCTGGCTATTACATTTGCATGGCACTTCGGAGAGACTGAATCAAATATCTGCACCTACCTTTTTAATAAAATAATTATGCGATTGCCAATAATTAATATGATTGAATGTTTATTTATCACACAAATTTACAAAGTCACCGTATGCACCTGAATTTACCTGAATAAAACAAAAACAAGAACCTGAAGATCAGAAAGATCATGCTTTAAGGAACACGTGAAAAGCGATTGGCAGTGTTTGGAGCCGGGTACACATGTGGAACTTTATATACTTTTGGGGTTGTAGCTACAACTGCATCCTCAAAAACTACAACCCCAATCATGAATATTACAACCCCAACATTGCCAGTGAATGCCTACCCAAGTAAATAAATACTGCAAGCGGTACGCAAAACCAAAGGATTTTTCCCCAAAGGATTTTTCAATAACAATCATAACAAAACAATTAATAAATATATGAACACAGAAAAGGACAAACTTTAAAATGTTAGTAAAGTTTGTCATAAAATAACATTTAAAATCCAACAATAGGTAGTACAACAGTCATCCCAAAATTACTGAGAGAGACTATGTAGGTACCCAGGGGTGTAGGGTCATATTCAGTTGGGTCATAAACACTAGAACAACACTGCTTACTGACAAACGGGTAACATTTTTTTTGTCAATTTCAGACACCCACAAAATGGCAATCTATAGGTGTTAACATACAAACATGAGCAAAACAAGATTGAGTGTAGCATATTTTACATTGGGCTTAGTTCTGGATAGGTCACACATTAACATTAGAATGTACCCTTACACAGTTGGCAAAAGTTATATTACATTTTGAGCTAAAATATGTTTGTGAAATTGACACTTAATGAAGAACTTGAACAATATTATAAATATTTTGGTGTGTGAAAGACGTGAAGGCATACCAATCATCCTGAACTGGAAAAAGACCACAAATAATCATAGACCCAAATCAAATGAGTTTAAATTTAGGATTACCACAATCTTCAATTTTTAGCCAGACAAACATTATTTTCACAAGATATACCTGGTCATGGTGTTGAAAAGTAGAGGGTCACATCAGTGAAAGTCATTTTAAAAGAGAATAGCCTAATCCAACATCAATCAAACAAAAACGCATGTGAAAACAGCATAAATATTGAAAGCAATATACAAGGGCAAAATAAATGTACATATTTGACATAGCTGCGTCATATTTGTCTCTTTTATTAAGCTACGTCAAATTAGCAGTAGATTAATATTGCCCAGTAGTATCAATCTATAATTTTGAGGAACGTAGCCTCAGAATGTTCTGAAAATTGGCAGGTACGTCCTCCTTGCCACGCTGAACACGAAAAACGTAAGATTAGCCTGGAACACGGGCTACTTTCAGAGTTATACATTTTTTAAGTTTTGAATGTCTGTCTTCCTTTATTTGAAACGACTGCGCAAGAATTGGAGGCTTTCCGCGTCAAGTCATATTAAACTGACAGACATTCAAAACTTAAAACGTTATAACTTTAAAAGTCCGTATTCCAGGATAATTTTACGTTTTTCGTGTTTAGCGTGGCAAGGAGAATCTACCTGTCAAGTTCCAGGCAATTCTGAGGCGACGGGCCTCAAAATTATAGATTGGGCAATATCAATCAGCTGCTAATTTTACATTAGTCTTTTATTATTCCTAAAAGGCAGGGTATTAACCCTCGCCCTACGGGGGTGGGGGGGGGGGGGGGGGGGGGGGCCTGACAGCCCCCCCCCCCGAGGTTTATCTTGAATAACTTTTTCCACATGCAATGCATCTTGCTGACATTTTTGGTAGTTGAGTTTACAACAATTATACGTAGGTTGTAAAACTTTAATTGAAATTGGTCGAGTAGTTTGGGAGATAATAATGTTTTGATGACGTCATGTTGGTTATACAAAAGAGAAATATTTGCAAAATCGTAGAAAACAGAGTTTTGAAACAAATTGCAAACGCAAGTAAACAAAGATACAAAATGCCATTCTCTTTAAAATGGCGATCTCGGATTTTATAAATTTGGGGTTTTTGACCCCTATTTTTTTTCTTAAATCCCCAAAAAATCAAAATTTTCAAAGATATTAGAAAAACCGGAATATATGTGAGAGTACTGAGTATGAAAAATACCCATACCAAATTTCAAAGCAATATCTTCATTTTTGACTGAGTGATGGCTCTCTAAGTGTAAGAAACTGATGACGTCATTTTTTTTAAAATAACGTTTTTTAACTTTTTTGACAAGATACGAACAAATAATTACCTTTTTTGTATTTCTCAGCCAAAACTGGTCTAGGAACATGCCTTTTTATTTACATTTATCAATGTCTAATTTTGATGTTTTCTGCAGAGCAAAATCTCTGTTCTGGACGTGGTAAATCCGAGGTCATTCACTTGACCTGGAAGGTCACCCGTTGACCTGAAACCTAAAAATCGCATACTGTTAGATTCCTCTCATAACAGGCAACATACTGGTTCTTACCGTATTGCTCTAAGTTGCTTGGTTTGGAAGTTAACAGGGGGCCCTGTCAGCCCCCCGTAGGGTGAAGGTGAAAAAGATCCCGTAGGGCGAGGGTTAATCAATCACCGAAATGACCACTTTCTCATTGACTTCCATGTTAAAGCATCACCATTTATTTCTCAAGCTTTTATCCTAACCTTACCTAACCTCACCTCACCTCACCTAACCTAACCTCACCTCACCTCACCTCACCTCACCTCACCTCACCTCACCTCACCTCACCTCACCTCACCTCACCTCACCTCACCTCACCTAACCCTTGGAGTCAGTTTACATATTTTTAAAGAAGTCCATCGGCCGAAGCCCAGAATCCTCAATATGTTGTGATGTTTCGGTGATTTTAAGTCATTTACGGTGATAAAGTTAGTCATTTCGGTGATGGAATTAATTTATTGCCTTACTAAAATAATTTGTTTGGTTCTCGCCTAATTTGTTTGCCTTGTACATGGGTGGATAATCCTATAGGGCAGCCCCGGCTGCGGGCGGGGCAACTTCAAAGTTGCCCTGGCGGGGCCGGGGCAGCCACTTTTGAGAGACCTTTTTTTGCAAGACCTTAGTTATTATTTAAAAAGAATACAGAAACGCAAATATAATCCCAGCATAAAATGCATACTTGGTACGACTATCTGTGAAAAATATGGGTAAAATTGCGCTTTCGGTGCGCTTTCGAAATGGGGGGGGGGTAGTCAGTGGCGCACGCAGGGGGGGGGGGGGGTCAAAGGGGTCAGCTGACCCCCCCGAAATTTCTGAGGGGCCCATATTTCTGAGGGGCCCGTTTCTGGTAGGGGCCCGGTCTTGGTCAGGCCTGATCGAGGCAGGGGCCCGGTGCTGGCAAAAGCGTGATATGGGGCCCGGTCAGAACGAGAGCCCGGTACTTGAACATTATTGATGCGGGCCCGTTTCTGGTAGGGGCCCGGTCTTGGTCAGGCCCGATCGAGGCAGGGGCCCGGTGCTGGCAAAGGCGTGATATGGGGCCCGGTCAGAACGAGGGCCCGGTCACAACAGGGCCCGGTCATTGCATATTCTTGATACGGGCCCGTTTCTGGAAGGGGTCCGGTCTTGGTCAGTTCCGATCGAGGTAGGGTCCCGGTGCTGGCAAAGACATGGCATGGGGCCCGGTCAGGACGAGGGCCCGGTCACAACAGGGCCCGGTCCTCGCATATTCTTGATACAGGCCCGTTTTTGGTAGGGGCCCGGTCTTGGTCAGGCCCGATCGTGGCAGGGGCCCGGTGCTGACAAAGGCGTGATATGGGCCCGGTCACAACAGGGCCCGGTCCTTGCATATTCTTGATGCGGGCCCGTTTCTGGTAGGGGCCGGTCTTGGTCAGGTCGGATCGAGGCAGGGGCCCGGTGCTGGGAAAGACGTGATATAGGGCCCGGTCAAAACGAAGGCCCGGTCACAACAGGGCCCGATCCTTGCAAATTCTTGATACGGGCGTATTTGATATTGATACGTATTTTGTACATTATCCATTGTTGCTTCAGGAAATGGTTTATGGCAACTTGTGGCAACATGATGGTGGGCGCGAATGACGTAGTCGAGGCGCACTAAAACCACAACGATGATGATGATGACATAACTACCGGGGATCGGACTGCCTAACCTGCCTAACCTGTAAAATATAATTGTTCTTGTTGTCATTTACCTGCCTAACCTGTAAAATATTTTTTTTGTTGTTGTCATTTACCTCATTTCGTCAAATTTACTCTCGACAGTTGTACCGCACATCAGTAGCACACGCACCTAAAATTCGCACATCAGTAGCACACACAGTCACCTTACACGACATTGACAAGAAAATTACAATGTCTCAGGTCCCATGCTGTAGGGGGCCCGCTCAAAACCAAGTGACCGAAATCCGCGAAGTTTTCTAAAAACGGGTGGGGGCCCGCTCACAAGGGGGCCCGCTTTTAGGGCTCTGACCCCCCCCCCCCGAAATGGAATCCTGCGTGCGCCACTGGGGGTAGTCAAGGGAGGCTGAGCCTTGCCAATTTTGTCTTAGTGAACACCTCGGGCAGGTCAGAAAACTTATATTTTCGGGGGAGGCACAGTTGGGGTCGTTATCTCCGGTCTAAAGGAGGCATATTGTCCGATCTAAAGGGGTGCCGCCGGCACTCACGACTCAAGGGGCGCCACCTACACTCGAGAGTGGCACCTTCGGTGTCCAGACGCCCAGGAGAGGCGCCCTCAATCGTGATTCCCCCCGCATGTCCATGAAGTTAGCGACGGATTCGGATTCGAATTCAGGGTCGAGTAGCGATTCGCTTCAAAATGTGGTGGCAGGTCAATTGGGGCACGCTGATCACGAAAATGGCATTCATTTTGACATTCACGTTACTTTTAACCGAAGTTATTGTCCGATCGACAAAATAATGGTCTCATTCGATTCCTCGGGGCAGTATATAGCCGTAGCCTTCGCAACCTCACTCGTAGCAAATGACATTGGCCCTCAATTTCAAAATCAATGGCGATTGGATTATAACTTCGGGTCGTTTTGAGGCCTTTGACCTTGAAATTGAGGGTCAATGTCATTTTCCACGTGTGAGGTTGCAAAGGTTACGGCAGATACTGACCCGAGGAATCGAATGAGACCATTATTTTGTCAATTAGACAGTAACATCGGGTCGATATTAACCCGAGGCATCGAATGAGACCATTATTTTGGCGATCGGACAATAACTTCGGGTTAGTAATATATTATAGGGTTAGTATATATAACTTCGGTACGTCAGTCCTTTGACTTTGAAAATGAGGGTCAAGGTCATTTGCATCCAGTGAGGTTTCGAAAGCTGCGCCTAGATATTGACCCGAGCAATATAATTATACCATTATTTTGTTTTGCGATCGAACAATAACTTCGGGTCGTTTTGAGCCACCCCGTCATTTGACCTTGAATATGATTTTGAAGATGACCTTGAATGTCAAAATGAATGTCATTTGCGTGATCAGCGCACCCTAATTGAACTGTTCCCACATTTTGAAGCAAATCTCTACTCGACGCTGAATTCGAATCCGATTCCTTCACGGACATCCCCCGCCACGTGCCCCCTAGGGCCCCTTGGTTGCGCCCCTTTCCTCGGCCGGGGCAACTTTGAAAACAATTATCCACCCCTGGCCTTGTGAGTTGTGGGAAATATCAAATATGTTATATGTATTTGTATATCTCACTGTAATATATAAAAGGACCGGACCTGGACCATTGGCATCACCAGGAGGAGGTGCCTTTCTTGCAAGAAATGGCTAGTTGCTGAGTCACACCAGCAACTAGCGTTTCGCCGCTTCGCCGCTCGCCCAGTCAAAGAGGCTCTGCACGCGCGGAGAAGCTCGCCGTAGATACGCTGGTGGGCTCTTCCATTGTCTCAGCTGTGCGTGGTGAGCTCGCTGATCTCGACCCCTCCGGTCTCTGACCTCGTAGGTCACGCCGTTGGCGTTCACTCGCGTCACTGTCAGCGGACCAACGTAGCGGGGCCCGAGCTTGAGGGACAACAGGTTTCCCGGGCGCTCGATCGTCTTTTTGACGCGATCGCCGGCGCGGAAGGGCGCGAAGCTTGGGTGTCCCGGGCGCCATTCACGCTGCGTCGCCATCGGGACTCGCGGAACGTCGCTGGTCTCGTGCACGCGCCCCAGCAGGTACTGGGCTGGCGTCACGCCCAGCTCAGAGTGCACGGTTGTGTTGTACGTTGAGACAGCTTGGGGAAGGCGAAGGTCCCAGTCTCCCGGCGCGCCATCCAGCATCCGGAGAGACTGGCCAAGCGTGTGGTTGAGGCATTCCACCGCACCGTGACCCTGCGCGCGCAGCGGAGTAGACAGGACATGTTCGATGCCCCATCGCTGCAGAACGGCCTCGAACTCAGCTCCACGGAACTCACCGCCGTTGTCAGTCAGGCAGCGGGCCGCTGGACGGAGAAGTGCTGGCAGTACCCGCTGCTCGAATGCCGTAGCTACCGCGGGTGACGATTTGGACCGAATCGGCACTGCAACGCCAAACTTGGAGGCATGGTCGACTACGACAAGACACCCGATGTGACCGCGTCCACTGCGCGGAAGCATAACCAAGTCCGCCACGATCAGTTGGTATGGCGCGCTGGCCTCAATTTTGATTGTCGGAGGCTGCTTCACCTGCGAGGACGGCTTGAACAGCTGGCACTTAGTACAGGCACCAACCACATCCGCCACGATGTTGAGCGCCCCAGGACAGAAAACCTGCTGGGATATCATGCTGACGAGCTTGTCACGACCGGCGTGCACGGACTCTGCGTGCATCGTCCCGACCAGCTCCACAAGCCAGTCACGAGACACTACAGGCACGTGGTCGTGTTCGACGTGCTGATGCATCACCAGTCCGTCAACGATGGTGATTCGCTTCCAGTGCGAGCGGAAACGGCGAAGCGATGCTGGCAGATCTCTCCTGTTTGTTTTCTGCCGAACATGGTGGGCGAGAGATCGGATCAAACGGTTGTGCCGCTGATGGTCGCGCACAGCTGCGACTTCTGGCACGCGTTGCGGCTGTGCCAGTCCGATCAGACTGCTGTCATCTGGTGCGTGCGTCCGCTCGAGCATCGGACTAACACAGTCTCTACAGGTCACCTCACGTCGTTTCATGTCAATGATAGCACCGACTGCTTGCAGGAAGTTCACACCTAACAGCAGACAGTGACCGAACGAGTTGCTACGGTCAATCACCAAGGGGACACGAACTGGCATCATGTCGGGTGAAAGCGCGACTTCGGCTTCGACGTACTCAGTCCCGAACGTTAACCCAGCGATCCCCTGTAGCACCACATTGCTACGGCGAACGTCAGAATCACTGAAGCCGATACGCCTCAGTGTGTCAGCACTGCACAAGCTGACGGCCGCGCCGCTATCCAGCATCGCACAAACTGCCTGTCTATTGCAGGTCGCCGCAATCGAGCAGCGCGAATTGCACACATGTCCACACGCAGGCTCTTTTGAAGCCTCGCCCTCGACGTCGCCTGCCTGGGCGTCTGGTCCGCGTCGAGGTGGTGAGCTCTGCTCTGAGCCGTCCCGGGCGCGTTCCTCGCTCGCAATGTACGCTGTCAGCACAGGGTTCTGCTCGAACAGCGCGCCCCTCTCTGCGAGCAGATTAAAGTGGATGCCCGCTAGACACTGTAGGTGAACGTTTCCGTTTAGACTGTGGCGCGCACTGCAGAAGGTCATCGGATTGTCAGGTCCGAAGTGCACCAACACTCTCACGTCAAACAAGCACGCGAACACCGCAAGCAGCTCGACAGCCAGCGGCTGTCCGGGCAGGCGCATCAAACGCAGCGCCTGGCGCACGGACCGATCGAGTTTCAGCCCGTATCTTCCCGGCGAGCGGAGAGCCTCTTCGATCAGCTGCGCTCGGAGCTCGTGGTTGACAGCTGGATGAAGCGCGTTGTTGCCCATCCACTTGCAGAGGCACTCAACCAAGCTGTCCCCTCCCCCCTCCGGCCGATGCGAGAGGATGAGACCAGGCGGGGGACCCGTGTCGGGGGAGGTGTCGGGCACAGGCGGCGCCCCTTCCGGGACGTCCACACGCGACAGCATGTCAGCGGCGGCGTTCAGACGGCCCGGAACGTGACGGATCTCCATGTCGTAGGCCGCCAACTCCTCCACAGTCCTCGCGACCCGATGGTTCAGCAGTCGCAATGAATGCATATGAACGAGCGCCTGATGATCGGTGTAAGCGATGAAGCGGACACCAGCCAGGAACGCATGAAAGGTTTTCACGCCCCAGCGGAGCGCCGCGAGCTCCCGACCAGTCGCCGAATAGCCGCGCTGAGCGTTCGTGAAGGACGTCGAGGCGAACGCGATGGAGCGGTCTTGTCCGTGCTGGTGCTGAGTGATGCAGGCGCCGGCACCGTACGCCGACGCGTCCACCCAGAGACAGAGCGGGTGGGCGTCGTCACTGTAGTCAGGGAAGGCGAGCGTGATATCGCGCGCGATCTCGTCCTTCAGCTGTTCGAACGAGCCAGTCATGTCCGGCGTCCAGGTGAGCACAGTAGAGCCTGACTGACCGGTGAGCTCTGACAGAGGGCGAGCGATGTCAGAGCAGCTCGGGACGAACTTCCGCTGGAAGTTAACGAGACCGAGGAACTGACGTAATTCCTGAACGGTGCGCGGGCGCGGGAAACTCCGAACCTTCTCGATGTACTCGGGTGCTTTGCGCAGTCCTGTTGCCGAGAGCTGATGTCCAAGGAACTTTACCTCAGGCTGAAACCAGCTGCACTTCGCTGCGTTCAGCGTGATGCCGTGCGCCTCCAGCGCCGACAGGACAGCGTCCACGAGCCGGAGATGGCCCGAGAACGACGATTCCATCAGCAGGAGGTCATCCAGATACACGACCAGCTGCTGGCGTGAGAATCCCGCGAAGATGGCCTGCATCTCACGCTGGAAGACGGCAGGTGCATTTTTCAAACCGAAACTGAGACACCGGAACCGATAATGTGAGCGTTGAGTGCTGAACGCAGTGAAATCACGCGACTCCTCCGCGATCGGGAGCTGATAGTAGGCCCGTTCGATGTCCAGCGCACTGAACCAGCGCATGTCGTGCGCGCTGTAGACGGAATCGGCGACATCCGCCATCGGGAAGCGTTCAGTCACAGTACACCGGCTCAGACGGCGATAGTCGATGCACAAGCGAAGAGATCCGTTCCTTTTGCGAATCGGAACGATCGGCGCATTCCACGCAGAACTGCAGCGTTCGATGATCCCCAGACGTTCGAGCTCGAGACACTGACGTTCAACCTCCTCGGTGATCGGAGGAGACATGCGGCGGGGTCGAATGTAGATCGGAGTGTCGTCCGTCAGCTCGATTCGGTGCGCTGTCAGAGCAGATCGCGGAACCCCAGCGTGGGCGTCATCACTCGCAAACACCGCCGAATGCCGATCGAAGATCTCTTGCACAGCGTCCCGCTGGTCACGTGTGAGACCAGGTATATCGTCCGCGGACGGCGGCCGACGGGGCTGCTCGCGTGCAGTGTCCGAAGAAGCGGTGAGCACGTCCACAGGTACGTCACAGTCAAGCATGCTGTCCGCCGCTGTGTGCAGCTGACCGACCTGTGCCCCCTTCCGGACAGTGACTGGTACAAACCCTCGATTACAAACGAGCACGCGAGGCTCTGACAGGGCCATAATTCCATCAACCGGCTGTAGGCAAGGAGCACTGGAGACGCCACCAGTGAACACATACGAGCGTGGAGACGGGCCACACGAGGCACAGGTAGGCTGGGAACTAACCGTGCAGGGCAGGGTCACCGAGTCACCAGGCGCAACCGTTACATCCCGCATCGCTCGACAAGGCACAGCGCGCGCAAAATACGCACATACAGAGGTGCGATCGCCGGTGGGAAGATACAGCGTCCACTGCTAGCCCTCCGCGTGTCGGCCGGTGACCGAGCGGCGAGAGACGTCGAGGCACAGGCCATGTCGTTCCAGCGCATCGCAGCCGACAACAAGAGCGACTACAGCCAGGTCTGAGTCGAGCACTAGACAGTTGGTGAGTTCGAGCGACACTCCGTGCAACACAACAGTGACATCTGCATATCCCACCGGACGCAACTCGCGACCACCGAGAGCGTGAATGACCTCCGAGCTCGGTCGAATCAGGTTATCCATGACCAGGTGCCGCGCGATCATCGAGCGGCCAGAGCCGGTGTCCAAGACACCAGTCACAGTCTGAGAACCAACGACAAACGCCGCGTGCAGAGCCGGTTCCGGCCAAACAGACGAGGCGAAGACGTTTTCTGCATGCAGCACACCGGGACACGGTAACAGAGGCGCAGTGGTGTCCGGTAGGTCGGTATCAGGCGCAGGCATGGACGGTTGAGATGCAGGGCTGGAAACGGTCGTAGCAGCTGGCCCCGCTGCGGCGGTACGACCCTCTAGTTTTCCGACCGGCTGGGTGCCGGGGCACACCCCCCGCGGCGGCGGAGTCGAGACTCTCCGCGCTCTTCATGCACCACAGTCGAGCCAGACGAGTCGTGCCGGGTCCCGCTCGATGGCCGCGGCAAGCCGGAACGGCGCAGATGACCCGGGACGGAGGGACCAGTCTCATCGTCGCGGGTCACAGGGCAGTCACGCGCGAAGTGGCCGGAGGCGCCGCACGTGAAACACAGGTTATTGGCGCGACGGCACTCCCTCTTGGTGTGACCGCGGCGGCGGCAGAAATCACAGATCGGAGAGGCATCGAGGCACTCACGGGTCGGCGAGCGCGGCGTGGCCGTGCGGCGCTCGCGGACCGGCGAGCGCAGCTGCAGGGTGTCCGGTACGCGGCGCTGTCGAGCTGGCGCGCCACGCGACTCGAGTGTGCCGCGCGCGAGACTGATTGAACGAGGGGCGCAGTCAAAATCACTGTCTGACTCGCCAGCGGTCGAACGAGAGTCACAATGTGCAGACTGCGGCCGCGGTGACGTCATCCGGGGGCGGGAGGAGCGGCACGGCCGCCGCACAGCTGCCGACCGACTGCCGCGCTCTGCCGAAGTCCGCGCGTATAACGAGTCCTGAATGGCCTCAGCGTCCGATTCGAAACGTTCACATTCGAGGTACGACACCAGCCCGTTCCAGGTGAGGGTGGTGTTATGGTTAACCAGCGCATAGCGCAGTTGCCGACGGAGAAAGTCAGCGGCACACGTAGGCAGCGTCGACAACAGTTTGAAGCGCAGATCATTGCTCACCCGTTTGTCGACCTCTGGGTATGCGTCCTCGAACAGCGCAGCCAGCCGGAAGGCATAAACTGCCAGCGATTCACCCGGCCGGCGCGCAGCGTCCCGGTACGCGTCCGTCGCCGACGACGCCTCACAGCCGCCCTGACGCGAGGCCCACTCCAGCAGGCGACGTTTCATCACCTGGTATGAGCTCCGCGGTCCGTTAGCATCAAAGAGCTCGAGTACACGGCCGGACAGCTTGGAGCGGAGTAGCGGTAACGCGTCATCGAAGGTCCCTCGGTATTCTGCCGCACAATACCTTTCAAATCGGACGAAAAAATCGGCCATTGTCTCTGCAGCGTCGTTGTACGCCAGTAACTCGTGAGAACGAGGAGGGTGACATGGAACCGTGACACGGCCCGCAGGAAGCACGGCGGCGGCAGTGGGGGCGGCGTCGTCTGGATCCGCGCCCGCACTGTCCACTGGAGCCGCCATGACAGCCCCTCCGCCGCCATTGTCCACCGGAGCCGCCATTACAGAAACAGCATGTCGCAAAGCGGCGATTTCCCTGTTCTGGTTGTTCATCTGACCTCGCATTTCTTCCATAAATGCGAGCATGGCCGCTGCAGGCTTCTCCTCCACGACAACATCAGCTTGCGAATGTTGTAAGTCGCTGGCTGAACCGGTATCAGAGAGCGACATGATTATGGAAATTAAAATTACTGTCCATGAAAAATTCACAACACGTCACGGAAGCTCGCTGGCCTAGGGACGCAGCGGACGAGCCCCCAATGTTACCATTCGTGTTCGGTTCCCTTAGCTTTTCACTCGGTTTCACTCGTGACTCGAGACTCAAGAATAACAGCACAGAATGTTTATTCCGGCACCGCGCGTGACATCCCCCCACGACCCCCCACACTCGACTGCCTCGCCGCCTAGCCGACGCTATTAGTCCAGTAATGTTGAGCCGACGCCGCCCACCAGTAGCGGGTTGCCATGACAACCCGCTAGAGATGACGAATTACTAACTGCCGGGCACGCATAATACCCGACGCGGCGTTGCGGAGAGGACTACAGGTGGGGAAGGGCTACCGGTTACAACACCATTTATGTACAACCTTAATAATAGCTACCATGAGGTAGTCTTTGCCTACTTTGACCCAACCATGATACTTTCAATTTGTTAAGATTGCACACCTCGCTGTTGCTAAAATACGTCAGTAATGAGGTAATACAACCTATGTTCATTCTAAGGTGTTAAACTTCAATTTTGCACATACTTCGTTTGTATCATTAGTCGCTTTTACTACCCCCCCCCCCCCCCTCCCCCCGTCGTCGACTCAATTACAACCCCAACGAAAAACAAAAAGTTCCGCCTCTGGCCAGGTATAATATCAATAACATTAAAATTAAATGGTTCCAGACGCTGCACAGTTGCCTTAATCCGTAAACAGCACAACATATGATCGGAAAACTGCCCGCAACTTGAAAGCACGTATCACATACATCATTCCAATCCGATGCAATACTTTGACACATATTCCAATTGATTGGCCCAATTGGTTCCATATTCGTCTTAATCCTCAAATTAGAATGTATTAACATCCAATACACTAATGAAGAATAATTGTGCTGTACTGACCTGTATGTTCCTGCCGCTGTACTGACCAAAATGTTCCTACGTTCCTGACCTAACAGCACTACATTTGAGCCAGCGCCACGCAGCTTTACTCACGATTCCCTTTCACTGAAGAGCACATCACCGACAACTGCGCTGTAACAAAACTGTAAGCTAGCACCAGCACAGGATTACTGTTGGACTAGTCTTGGGAATATTGTCCAATCCACATTACATGCGCAGGGAACCACACCGCCCAAACACGGACGAACAAAACATTGAATCAAGCGCTCAGAGTTTCCTAGCAACAAACAATGTAATGCCAGACCGTCGTCAAGGTGGACAGCGCAATTATCACCAGAACTCTTGAGATATTGCACGCTAAAACTCTATGTAACGAGCCAATTTCTCCAGGGTCAGGCAGTTGCCAGGCGAGGCGTATTCACAAAATCTCACGATCCATGAGGGGCCGAGGGCCGCTGGTAAAATGGAAGCACGTTGGAGGTAGCTCCGTTATAAAGCAATGCAGATTGAAGGTGCCTCCGAAAATGTTGGGAGCCAGCAACCATAGAGATATTTTAACATATTCTTCGTGAGAATCATGTACGATTATAGAGAAATAAGTCATGAAGTGAGTCATCCATGACACATATGAACATAATGACGACAGTAATTCAATTATATTTAACACATGTGCAAAATATAATTGTTTGTGTAAAATATTATTGAATTACCGTCGTTAAAGTCACGTAGTATGATGCGACAAGCTGAACAGTGTATAGACATACTGTCATGATCAAGATTGTTAGCAAGCCATTCTCGGCCCCCAGAAAGTTGTGAGATGGAATATTTTGGCGCCGACTTTATGCAGTGAGTTGACACTTTTTACCACCTCTGACTCGAGCACTTGCTGAAAGCACGGTTCCAGCTCTGAATTTGCCTACTCTAACCATGGGAGAAGCGTATGAAGCGGAAGTCTCCCCAATGCAGGAGGCATCCACATATGCTCACAAGCCAGTTCATAGCTATGTATACCTGTATCGGTTGAATGATGAGTGATCGTTTTCAAAACTATGCTTGATATACACTTTATTTAGCTTTATAATTTAATCAGTTTCTTAACATTGTCAAAAGTCAGAAGTTTGTCCCACATGAAGACTCTGTTCTGGAATAACGTCATCAAATCTGGATTTCTCAGGACGGCAAGGCTTACAAGGAGACCTGCACTACAGGTCTCGTGTTCAACCCGAACATCGATAACTGCGACCTGGCCTCCAATTACAAATGCGGTAAGTTAACGAACTGGCCGCGCGCAGGAGACGCTACCTCCGCCGCCGTCGCTGCGTACCTTGTGCTCTACAAAAGATGTCACCAACACCGCAGTGGTCTGAGCTCTGTGATGACCGGCTGCGCTCCTCTGTTTCAGATGTGTCCACCACTACACCTAAGCCGGTTACCACAAAGGCTCCCACTACCCTGGCACCGAAACCATCCACCACTACCACCCCGGCGCCCAAACCCACAGACTTCGACTGTCCGACCAGCAACGGCCTCTTCCCTAACCCCAAAGACTGCCACACTTTCTACCATTGCTCCAACGGGTACGCTTACCTCAAGGATTGTCCTGCTAACCTTGAGTTTAACCCTGTACTTCTGGTTTGTGACTGGCCTGATAACGCTGGCTGCTCCATTAAGCCCACGAGCCCGAAGCCCACAACCCCAAAACCAACAACCCCGAAGCCCACAACCCCGAAGCCCACAACCCCGAAGCCCACAACCCCGAGGCCCACAACCCCGAAGCCCACAACCCCGAAACCCACGCCTACCAAGCCGGCTCCCGACTTCGTCTGTCCCAGTGATGGCCTCTTCCCTAACCCCAAGGATTGCCACACTTTCTACCATTGCTCCAACGGATACGAGTATCTGAAAGATTGTCCTTCTAACCTTGAGTTTAACCCGATTCTTCTGGTTTGTGACTGGCCTGAAAACGCCGGCTGCAATGGCAAGCCCACGATCTCGCCACAGCCAACATCTAGCATTCCCACTCCTTCGGACTTCGACTGCCCGACCAGCAACGGCCTCTTCCCCAACCCCAAGGACTGCCACACTTTCTACCATTGCTCCAACGGGTACGCTTACCTGAAGGATTGCCCTGCTAACCTTCAGTTTAACCCTGTACTTCTGGTTTGTGACTGGCCTGATAACGCTGGCTGCTCCATTAAGCCCACGAGCCCGAAGCCCACAACTCCAAAACCAACAACCCCGAAGCCCACAACCCCGAAGCCCACAACCCCGAAGCCCACAACCCCGAAACCCACGCCTACCAAGCCGGCTCCCGACTTCGTCTGTCCCAGTGATGGCCTCTTCCCTAACCCCAAGGATTGCCACTCTTTCTACCATTGCTCCAACGGATACGAGTATCTGAAAGATTGTCCTTCTAACCTTGAGTTTAACCCGACTCTTCTGGTTTGTGACTGGTCTGAAAACGCCGGCTGCAATGGCAAGCCCACGATCTCGCCACAGCCAACACCTAGCATTCCCATTCCTTCAGACTTCGACTGCCCGACCAGCAACGGCCTCTTCCCCAACCCCAAGGACTGCCACACTTTCTACCATTGCTCCAACGGGTACGCTTACCTGAAGGATTGCCCTGCTAACCTTCAGTTTAACCCTGTACTTCTGGTTTGTGACTGGCCTGATAACGCTGGCTGCTCCATTAAGCCCACGAGCCCGAAGCCCACAACCCCAAAACCAACAACCCCGAGGCCCACAACCCCAAAACCAACAACCCCGAAGCCCACAACCCCGAAACCCACGCCTACCAAGCCGGCTCCCGACTTCGACTGCCCGACCAGCAACGGTCTCTTCCCTAACCCCAAGGACTGCCACAATTTCTACCACTGCTCCAACGGACACGCTTACCTGAAGGATTGTCCTGCCAACCTTGAGTTTAACCCGGTGCTTCTGGTTTGTGACTGGCCTGAAAACGCTGGCTGCAATGGCAAGCCCACGATCTCGCCGGCACCGACGTCATAGCCAACGCCCACGCCGAACCCGGACGTCATCTGCCCGAACGAAACTTTCGCCTGCAGGTGAGACTTATCTCCCACCCTCCTGTCGCTAGAGGGTCGCGAAGTGAAGTGCATGGCAGTTGATTGCCCGGATCTTAGTTTCGGTAGTGCATATGACTTATGAGTACCTACGTGTAATGACCAATACTTTCCTGTCAGTGTGGAACACCGGCAAACAACTTTTTTTTACAATCGCCTTTTTTACAAGCTATGTAACATCCTCGCTAACCAAATGTAATAATACTATCTGTACTTATTTGCGCAAAGCCCTGGATTACATTGCATATTTCTATTTGGCAAACTTCCCAGACGAAACGACATCGCAGAGTGTTGGGTACGTGAACTGGTCATGTGTTGTTAGTAGCTGCATTTATTGTAACGCTGCATTTATTGTATTTTTTACCAGTATTTTTACCTACTATGAAAGCGTTATTACAGCAAGATGTCTTATCTTAAAGGGAAACTGCCACTTTAATCGGCGTTAATTTCTTGGCTGCACATTGCATGCCCAAAACACTTCTTTTTTTTTGCCCATTTTGCCAAATATAAAGTAAATTGCTTAAAAACGGCTAAGTGTTTGGGAAAATTACCTTTGTATTTTCGACATTTCAATAACGGCCAAAGATAATGGCTATCTCAGTTCAAAACCAATACAAAGGTGAAACATTCCCCTTAAAGGGAATGTTTCACATTAATTTCCCTTACATTTCCATTATATTCCCCTAATATTCCCCTTAAAAAGAATGTTTCACCTTTGTATTGGTTTTGAACTGAGATAGCCATTATCCGCCCCTGTAGCTCAGTTGGGAGAGCGCCGGGCTTCTGACCTCATCCGGTAGTGGCAGCCCGGGTTCGAGTCGCTTCGGCGCTCGCTATTTGCCTCTGACTGGGATGGCCTGTGGCCGGTGGCAGCGGTCGCACTCAAGGTCAGGTGACGTCAGAAGGCGGGGCAGACCGTGTCCAGGTATGTCGGGCACGTACAACTTTCGCTTCTAATTTCTGCGGGACGCCAGGAATTGCTTGATCGAGTGGTGGGGTCAGGGCCTGCGCAACAAGCTATGCTTAGAGCGGGGCCTGACCTCGGAAATCCATCCATTCAAAAACATTCGGGCTAAATTTATTTTAAAAAAATTTACCATTATTTAAATGTCGAAAATAGGGTCATTTTCGGGTCATTTTCCCCAAAACTTAGCTGTTTTTAAGCAATTAAATTTATAGTTTGCAAAATGGGGTCTAGGCTAGTGCCGCCGCTGATTGGCTGACAGCGATTTTTTTTCTCAGCCAATCCCACTTGATCAGCCAATCAGCGGTGGTCTATATCTCAATAATGACGTCATCAGCCGAAATTTAAAAACTGAATTTGTATAAAGTTAAGTGACTTTTCGCGAGAAAACATGTTACCATCGTTTCCAGCAGCACTTACTTGATATATTCGACTACAACCAGCGTATATTTTACAACTTTCAGAAAGGTGAAACATTGACGCAGGTCACCTTGGAAGTTGTCTTGAAATTTGGCTATACGGGATATTTCGAGCTGCAAAAAACGAATATGGGATTTGTTTGGACGATAGATGGATATCCGTCGAAAAATGGGCATGTTTCTCTTTTCTCCTTCATGGCCATACAAAAACTTCAATGACGTCATGCATATAGAAGTTTGGATATGGAAACTATTGCACACAATAACGACGTACTTTAGGCATATATATGCAGGCTGCTTGTAGCGTAAACAACCATTGTGAGGACCCGAAACAAGTTTCGGGGAAATGAAACTTCTTCTAAAATTGGCCCACTGTGTCGAAATTACTTAACGTAGGGAGCTATTTCCTTTCTCTCACACAACCCATTTTTCGAGCTGCTCTACAATTCTGCTATCTCAGTTCAAAACCCCATGTTAAAGGTGAACTATTTATTCCCTTTAAGTGTCTTGATTATTTCAAATCAAGGACAGGAGCTTGAATTCCTGCTTACGCCAAAGTCGTTCTAGTTTCTAATTTTGCCGACATCATAGTAAACTAAAAGCGTTACATTACAAGAGTTCCAAAATTCATGCGACACTGTTGCACTGTTAGCAGTGCGACCACATGCAACCGCATTCCACGAACCTAAAACAAATTATGATAAATATCGCCAAGACTTGCAGGTATGTCTTTGTCTTTTGTTTGAACATGTCATCAAACTCTGGATTTAAACGACGTAACCTACCTAGCGTTTCCGGCTATTTTATTTGCATTGCTCTGATGGTGTAGGTGTTCTGAGGGATTGTTCCACACCGCTGAAACGACGCAGATACTACATTGGATGGCGCGTTTTCGTTGCAATACGCACTAACAATTCGTGTTTGTGTAGGCTTCCGGATCCGGAGAACTGCACGTGCTTCTATGAGTGGTGGTGCCATCCGCACGTGCTGTTCGCCCGACCTGCACTTCAGCGCGCCCGACCAGCATCCCGGGATCCTGCTGAACGATGCGCTTCGACTTCGACTTCGGCATATTTTCGCTTGGCGTAAAGACAGTGTAACTGACGGTGTAATAGCGTGCATCCTTTGAAACACATGGTCAGGAAACGGATGTTTCACTCTGCCTCTTTGTCCTTACTGTCGCGCTACAGTGTGCGCTGTGGCTTTTGTACTTAAATGTTTTACTGATCTACGTGTTGTTACTTGTTGAATACATGCTTTATGTTGGCTGTAGGTCTGTGTGAATTGATGTATCAGTACTGATGCATCATCGTCACCGAAACATCACCATCATACAAGCGCAACATCATAGTAGATCGACCTCAATCAGTAGGCCCGTTTCCATGGTAGGATTGGGATTGAATCGAACGCACTTACGACGGAAATCGTGATTACATGGTGTGCCATACGCGGAACTAGCGCCCGTCAGCGGAGAGCCCGCCTGCAGGGCGTACTGCCATTGGGTTTTCGGTCTAAAACTGCACGTTTCGAAGTCTAGCAGAACAACTATAACGAGTAACAAATATGTTCTCTGCATCCTGTTAGATTATGCATTCTGCACAAAAGAGCTGACAAAGACCTGACACCACCGCCGACGCAGCTTGAGACATTTTCAGATACAAATATTGGTGTATTTCCAATGTTAATGTGGGGCGATTTGGTCGTCCGCTGATTTTCTTCCACCCACGTCAACATCAGCCATGCACAGCTGAGACTAGCGCGTCGGAGGGTTCAGCTTCGGAGAGCGCTCGGCGCTGGGCACTCCGCGTACCGCTTGCTTTGAGCACTCGCTACTAAATTGGTTTCGCCAGCCGACTGCCACTCGGCTGGTCTGGGCATCGAACAGTGGTTCAGTGGGAATGCTCGCCTTAGACTCACGCGGGAGTAGCGACCGATGGGTTGTACACAGCTGACACGAGGTAGTCATGTCGTACTGTGATCTGTACCGCTTAAGATTGGTTCCGTGAAACTTCCTTGCTTCCGTCATTTCTTGTAAAGACTCACAGTTGATTCAACTCCATTTAATCATGAAAGAGCAAACATAACGTGTTTAACGTTTCTCAAACCTGGAAAGAGGGCTGCGGAAAATCAACAAGTTAACTCATGCTGTAAACGCAACTCGAATTTACACTAATTAACTCATGCTGATAACGCGACTCGAAATTACTTTAATTAACTCGTGCTCTGAATCTATCACCAAATTTTTCGTGAATCTAATCTAACATTAGCGCAACACAATTCTACATGCTCTAAACCCGTCCCGAAGGACAGGGTTAGGGCCTAGCCCTAACCCCAAATTGGTCCGACCTACCTCCGTGAAAAGCTGGACCCGAGTGAGCGAAATCTCGCTGCGCGGCCACTCCTGGGCTCGCCGCGCGCTACCCGCTCGAGTCCATTTCCGCCGCCTCTAACTCTCCTTTAATAAGACGGCTTCCGCCTCCTGCCGGACGTCCGTTGTTGACCCTACCGCGTGGTTCACACTCAATCTCGGGAAATCGCCTGATTAGGGTGAACGGGGGCGCAATACCAGATATATCTTAACCCTCGCCCTACGAGGGGGGGGGGGGGCTGACAGGCCCCCTGAGGTTTTTCCTGAATTACTTTTTACTCATGCAGTGCATCCTGCTGAAATTTTTGTTAGCTGAGTTTACAACAATTATACGTATGCTGGAAAATGTAATGGAAATTGGTTAAATAGTTTCGGAGATAATCATGTTTTGATGACATCATGTTAGTAAAAAATGAGAAATATTTGAAAAATCGTAGAAAACAGAATTTTATAGTAAACTACAAACGCATATCACCAAAAAATAACAAATGGCATTCTCTTTACACTGGCTATCTCGGATTTTCATAATTTTGGGGTTTTGACTCCTAAAATAAAAAATAAACTTTTTTCTAAAATCGCCACAAAATCAAAATTGTCAAAGATATTAGAAAAACCGGAATAAATGTGAGAGAACTGGGTATGGACAATACCCTTACCAAATTTTAAAGCAATATCTTCTTTTTTGACCGAGTGATGGCTCCCTAAGTGTAAGAAACTGATGACGTCATTTTTAAAATAGTTTTTTAACTTTTTTTGACAAGATATGAACAAATGATTACTTTTTTTTGTATTTTTGAGCCAAAACTGGTCTAGAAACATGCCTTTTTATTTACATATATCAATTTCTCATTTTGAGGTTTTCTGAAGAGCAAAATCGCTGTTCTGGACGTGGTAAATCCGAGGTCATTCACTTGACCTGGAAGGTCACCTGTTGACCTCAAACCTAAAAATCGCATACGGTTAGATTCCTCTCATGACAGGCAACATGCTGGTTCTTACCGCATTGCTCTAAGTTGCTTGTTTTGGAAGTTAATAGGGGGACTTGTCAGGCCCTCCCCCTTCTTTCACCTTCCCCGTAGGGCGAAGGTGAAAAAGCTCCCTTAGGGCGAGGGTTAAAGGGACACTACCGCCTTGATGTCAAATTTGATATGTTAAAGAGAAATCGCATCTGATTAACACTTTGAAGTCCGTTTTTTTTCGAAACTCGCGCCCAGTCGCCCAATATCATCGTTCGAAGTTCGGTTTTCTTCCAGACAATTACCTTGAGTCCGCTCACCAGGGGCTCCGCAACAGGGTGATGGAGGGGACGTGTCCCCAAAAATTTTCGGACTGTAACATTACGTCTATGGGCGTTACATGGAAATAATTGACTTCAGAATAATGCCTCCGTCCCCCCCCCCTCCCAACTTTCGGAAGTTGGCGGCGCCCTTGCCGCTACGTACCAAAATCAATTAATTGCGGCGGTGTGTAACAATTGTAAATAGTGATATTTTTTGCTTAAAGGGAATGTTTCACCTTTCTGAAAGTTGTCAAATATACGCTGATTGTAGTAGAAAATATAAAGTAAGTGCTGCTGAACACGATGGTGATATTCTGTCTCTCGGGAAGTCACTTAACTTTATACAAATTAAGTTTTAAATTTGGGATGATGACAAATTATTGATCTATAGAGAGCTATAGAGAAAACCTTTAGCTGCCAACATATGGCACAATCATTTCATTAAATCATTCAATACAAACATTGTGGAACTGTGTATTTTCCCGCATAGAACACAATGACGAGCGCAAGGCATTGGAATAGCTCAATATTTATTTTTAAAAAAACAATCAATCCATAACCGAGACTTCAAACAACGTGAAAAACTTAAACTTGGACCGCAACCTGTCGCGTTGGCCGTTGTTTACATCGTACTCGCCAAGGTTCAAGAAATACAGGTCGCCTGACTTCCAGGACCAACAATCTTGAAGTCGCTGGCAGCCAATCAGCGCCGGGACTAGCCTAGACCCCATTTTGCAAATTAGAAATTCAATTGCTTAAAAACGGATAAGTTTTGTGGAAAATTACCTGAATAATGTAAGCATTTCAATAACGGCCAAAGATAATGGCTATCTCAGGTCAAAACCAATACAAAGGTGAAACATTCTCTTTAAGCCTTCTGTCGAAATTTGTAATGTCAGAAAACATTTCATGTCTTATTAGACCTGATTTCAGTCCAATAATGGGCATAAATAAAATATTAATTCCGAAGGGATTGATATTTATTCCCAGTGGCGGTTCTTCCATTGAGGGACATGAGGCAGTGCCTCACCTAAATTAGCCAAACATATAAAGTATAATCTTATTTTTCCCTAAATATTCAATATTTTTAGTTGGGTTATAAGGAACGAAATATTTCATAGACAAAACAATTTTCCAAACAGCTAAAACACGTCTCATATTCATGTTATTTCAAGATGTTTGTTGGTATCGATAGGCCCAAATCAGCCTAGCCATTGCAATTTAGCATTATGAGACTTTTGGCTGTGAGCACAGGGTGGCACCCAGGGGGTGTCATCCCGGGATTCCCCATGTATTGGTTGCCGAGCGGCTCAGCATTAGCGACAACGTCACTGGTGCTGTGGTCAAGTCGTGGCCAGCCCCGCCGCCGCAGCTGCGTTTTCGAGCGTTTTGCGGTCTTTTGACGGGTGTTGACGAGAGCGGCAATTTGAAGTCGTCGCCGTTAGATAAGTAAGTTATGTTGCAAGTCTATATTTGGAAATATCGTGTTTCTTTTAGTTTGTTTTTAGCATATCTTGAACATTAAGCCAAAACAATGTCATTTGCAACATTTCCAGGTACAACGTATGGCCGTCTCACACCTCAGCCAGACCAGAACAGCGTATGGCCGTCTCGCCCCTCAGCCAGACCGGGGCAGCGTACGGCCGTCTCGCCCCTTAGCCGGGCCGGGGCAGCGTATGTCCGTCTCGCCCCTCAGCCAGACCAGGGCAGCGTATGGCCGTCTCCTCCCTCAGCCGGACCGGGGCTGAGGGCCGTCTCATCCCTCAGTCGGACCGGGGCAGCGAACGGTCGTCTCACCCCTCAGCAGGACCGGGGCAGCGTACGGCCGTCTCGCCCCTCAGCCGGACCGGTGCAGCGTATGCCTGTCCCGCGCCTCAGCTAGACCGGGGCAGCGTATGGCCGTCTCACCCCTCAGCCAGACCGGGGCAGCGAACGGCCGTCTCGCTCATCAGCTGGACCGGGGCAGCGTACGGTCGTCTCACCCGTCAGCCGGACCGGGGCAGCGTATGGCCGCCTCCTCCCTCATCCGGACCGGGGCTGAGGGACGGCATGGCCGTCTCATCCCTCAGTCGGACCGGGGCAGCGAACGGCCGTCTCGCCCATCAGCCAGACCGGGCAGCGTACAGCCGTCTCGCCCCTCAGCCGGACCGGTGCAGGGTACGGACGTCTCGCCCCTCAGCCGGACCGGGGCAGCGTATGGCCGTCTCGCCCTTCAGCCAGACCGGTGCAGCGTATAGCCGTTTCACCCTTCAGCCAGACCGGGGCAGCGTATGACCGTCTTACCCCTCAGTCAGACCGGTGCAGCGTATGGCCGTCTCGCCCCTCAGCCAGACCGGTGCAGCGTGTGGCCTTCTCTCCCCCCTCACCCCCTCAGCCGGACCGCGGCAGCGTATGGCCGTCTCACCCCTCAGTCAAAATAGTGCAGTGTATGGCCGTCTCGCCAGTCGCCCATCACACAGACCGGGGCAGTGTATGGCCGTCTCCCCCTCAGCATGAATTAAGGGAGGGATAATTATCCGCGGTAAACGTAATCTTAAATAGGATCGTACCCTAAGCGCAACTATCCGTATCCCATTCGAAATATTCGCACCGCACCGACCACCGAGCCACGTGCGGCGACAGCCGAGTCGGACCACAGCACCAGTGACGTCACGCTAATGTTAAGTGATTGTGGCGGTAAAATACCCGGATGACTCTACCTCTCTTATGCGGCCTTGGTGGCGCCCCTCTCAGCCGGGCATGGCTCGGGCTGTCGCGCCTGGCCGCAATGTTGGAGCGCCGCACCGTTGCCAGCCAACTAAGTGAGCTGTGTGCTCGTGCAGGTCTGACGGCAGCGGCCTCAGCCACAAAGCGCAAAGATGCGCCCCTCACGAGCGCAACAGACGTCGCACGTGCTCCAAACTTGAACACAGACAATGATTGCCCACTTTTGATTTTGTGTGACAAAATCGCCACCGCAGCTCTAGCCGTTGCCAAGCTGCGACCCGCCGAAGGGAACGGACATCACATACAGACATTCTGATTTTAATCAGAGTGACTAGATGGCCTGCATTGCACGATGCGCAACCTCGTATTGTTCCCTGTATCCCGTTAATGTATTCCTTTCCAGTATTCTGTTTCGGTATTCCATATCCCCTTGCCATGCCCCGTATCCCATATCCCGTTCCCGTATCCCGTTCCCGTATCCCGTTCCCGTATCCCGTTTCCGTATCCCGTTCCCGTATCCCGTTCCCGTATCCCGTCCCCGTATCCCGTTCCCGTATCCCGTTCCCGTATCCCGTTCCCGTATCTCGTTCCCGTATCCCGTTCCCGTATCCCGTTCCCGTATCCCGTTCCCGTATCCCGTTCCCGTATCCCGTTCCCGTATCCCGTTCCCGTATCCCGTTCCCGTATCCCGTATCCCGTTCCCGTATCCCGTTACCGTATCCCGTTACCGTATCCCGTTCCCGTATCCCGTTCCCGTATCCCGTTCCCGCATCCCGTTCCCGTATCCCGTTCCCGTATCCCGTTCCCGTATCCCGTATCCCGTATCCCGTTCCCGTATCCCGTTCCCGTATCCCGTTCCCGTATCCCGTTCCCGTATCCCGTTCCCGTATCCCGTTCCCGTATCCCGTATCCCGTTCCCGTATCCCGTATCCCGTTCCCGCATCCCGTATCCCGTATCCCGTTCCCGTATCCCGTTCCCGTATCCCGTTCCCGTATCTCGTTACGGTATCCCGTTCCCGTATCCCGTTCCCGTATCCCGTTCCCGTATCCCGTTCCCGTATCCCGTTCCCGTATCCCGTTCCCGTATCCCGTTCCCGTATCCCGTTCCCGTATCCCGTTCCCGTATCCCGTATCCCGTTCCCGTATCCCGTTCCCGTATCCCGTTCCCGTATCCCGTTCCCGTATCCCGTTCCCGTATCCCGTTCCCGTATCCCGTTCCCGTATCCCGTTCCCGTATCCCGTTCCCGTATCCCGTTCCCGTATCCCGTTCCCGTATTTCGTTCCCGTATCCCGTTCCCGTATCCCGTTCCCCATCACATTCCCGTATCCCGTCCACATATATCGTTCCCGTATCCGGTATCACGTTCCCGTATCCCGGTCCCTTAGAATTGACGCATCTTTTCCTAAAACCAGGTCTTGCTGTCTCTGTTCTATATCCCTGTAATTTCACCCACCTTGATAACTGATGTCCGGTTTTCATAACCATTTCATCTCCCATAGATGAAAACTTTATTTGTGCTGATCGTCCGATCCGTAATCCACGTGACTTAATGATGCCAAGTGCATTTTTCCAATCTCAAATATCTTAGCTCCTCACTTGAAACGCTCGGAATTGCCAGCCAACTAAGTGAGCCGAGAGCTCGTGCCAGCTCTGACGGCAGCGGCCGCAGCCCGAAAAGCACAAAGATGCGCCCCGCACGAGCGCAACAGACGTGATCCAAATTTTTACAGACAATGGTTGCACAGGTTTGATTGGGTGTGAAAAAAATCGTCACCGCAACTCTCGCCGTTGCCGAGCAGCGGCCCGCCAAAGGGAACGGACGTCACATGCATACATTCATACATCCATCCATACATACATACGAACGTTCTGATTTTAATAAGAATTAGATGGCCCAAATGGACTAGTTTCATGTCACGCAACCATATACTTTTATAAAACTTTTACTATAATTTTTTTATGAAAAAGACAATGGTGATGTTCATTTGTCTCAAAAAGTTGTATAAATACCATAACAAACTAAATATTTTATGAAACGTATTGGCCTCTAATTGGTCATCATCGTGTGACGTCACACATGATGTTTGAGTCATCCGACGAATGCCATTAGTAGGCGAGCGGGCGTTTTGTTTGTTATTGTCAGAGATTCAGCTTGTCATTAGCCGATCTTGTAGTAAAAATGGACGGAAAAAACGCAGATATTATTATTGTTCTGTTCCAAAATGTAAAAAATCAACATTCAGTGCGTAAAATGCGGTATTTATCGGCCTTCCAATGTCCAACAAGAACAGAAGACTGTGGTGTGCTGCGGCTCACAGAAGTGGCCCGATTGTCGGCTCCAGTGGCATCGTTTGCTGTAGTGACCATTTTGATGCAAATACCATTACATGATCATCTATAATCATCGTTTGTCATGCGTAAAGTGCTGTATATTTCCAGAAATATGAATATCCCTGATCCCACATCCGTGATCGGAGAGTCATCTATATTACCTCTGGCGGCTTCCAGCAGTCGTCATCCTGCACCTGAAGCGCTTCAGCTTCACGGACGACACCGCGCGCAAGATGTATACGCGCGTTTCCTTCCCCATGAACGGCCTCGACCTGGGTCAGCTGGCGATCGGACCGCACCCCGACACACACGGGCTAGTGTACGGTCTGTATGGGGTGGTGGAGCACCACGGCAGTCAGCGCTCTGGCCAGTACACTGCCTTCTGCTTTAACCAGCCGACGGCCAGCTGGCACCTCTTCAACGACACGGCCGTGAAGGAGACCACGACGGCCCAAGTGGAGAATGCCTCGGCATATATACTCTTTTACGCCGCCAAGAAGGGTGCGATTTGATGCGACGCAAGGGGGCGATGTGATGTGACGCGACGTCGTTGGAGCCTGTCTTATGCTCAGTATTGATTGGTTGGATTGCATAATGTACTAAGATGTATCTATAAAATGATTTGAAGAATAAAAAATATTACTATTTAAGGCCTGCCTGTCTATATTTCCGCCACGAATTTAAAAGGCCCAGTTATCCCAGTTAATATGCACTATGCACATGAACATTTAAACAGGGCGCTTTTTTCAGGGGATCGGCATTAATCTGCTCCCGAGAGCTGCCTTTCGAAAACAAATATAAATGTGCTAACGGGTTAACAGGTGAACTGGTCTCTCTTTGCATGAAGCGACACGGCTATGTATGGGTGGGGAGGGGTGCGCACGGGCACGTTTATTGGTGTGGGTACCTGCATCCAGAAGACTCCAGATAATTGGAACATAATTATATATGATCAACAAGCTATGCTGGGCACGTTTTCGTGCTGGGCACATTTCCCATATGGTATGTTCTCAGATTGGAGGATAGTCAATGAAAAGATTAAAACGGCGGTGATATATGCATGATATTTATTATAGAAAATGACGAGCTTAAAGTGTAGTGTATATTTCAGTGTAGACAAGTTACAAAAGGGAGATAATAATAACTTCTACGCTACCTTCCCGATTGAAAAGACTGCAAGTGGATTGGAACTGTATTCAGCCACCTTAACCCGCGCCGTGCCGGGGGTGTTTAGACACCCCCTCAGGTTTTTCGAGGATAGCGAAAAAACGGCGGCGCGCAGCGTCGCCGTTTTTTGACACAGCTGTTCGGGCATCAATTGCGCACATTATGTTACAAAAAATACATCGGGTCATCTCAGGTCAGGTCACCAGACCGGGTCACGTGACCCCACCTCCAAAACAACTTGTGGTCGTACCACAGTCACAGTTTTTAGATGATCGGTTTTATACTTACAGGATTTTATAAGGTCATATGTATCTACAATTTGTTTATCTTGAATTTTTTATATCAGCGACGTAAGGTCGGGTCAATTTCGTGACCTCCCATTATAAGTCAATGGGGAAATATTCAAATGCTTCCTATTCCAAAGATACGCAAGATATCAGTCTAATTCCTTCTGGATCATGTTATTATAGGCCATTCTTGATGACCTAGGTGCCATTTTTGTTCACTGACCCCTACAGGGTCAGCCGAGGTCATCCGAGGTCACCAACAGTTGTATGTCAATAACTCTCGACATAATGACGATAGAGAAGTGAAACCGACACCAATGTGTTTGTCTCGTCGAGGTACATCTTCCCATATGCAGTATTACCTACTTGGGTCACCACATGACCTTGACCTTAGGTCAAATTGTTAAATTAACTTAACAAGGTCACCATATATATCACTCAAAGCGCCTTGACAAGATAAACACAAAGGCGTAAAGAGTTTTTCGTTATCTTTATTAAGTAAAAAGTTAATAGCAAAACACTGTTTAGCAAAAAAACTGTTTTTTTTTCTTTTTGACCTCTGGAGCCTCAAATATTGACCTAAGGTCAAATCTGAGGACACCTTAGCGATTAAAAAATTTAACTGGCTGGCGTTTTCTTTTTTCCGTTTCTTTCTAACTATCATCGTTTCTGAGATATATGGGAATTTCTGGAGCAATGTCCTAAAACAGGAAAATTTGACCTTTGATGACCTCTAGTGACCTCAATATTGGCTTTAGGAAAAATATCTAAGTACTTTCGAATGTGCTTCTCGAGAGCTTTTGAACACGCTTTTCTGCGTCTTTCTAGCCCTTTTAGTTTTCGAGTTGGAGGGGGGGAGGGTGTCTAAACACCCCCGGCACGGCGAAGTTGGCGCCGAACACCGGCACGGAGCGGGTTAAACTGACGCTGAGCCATGTTCAACGGATCCCTAACCAGGACAAGTCCGCGTCCAGCCGCAAGCACAGCACGAGTCAGCACAAGCACGAGGTAACAAGCACAGCACGAGTCCGCGGTCGGCCGTCAAACTGCCAGCAGAAAACTATAATTGAGCTCCTACATTATCGGCGCTCAGAACGCACCGGGACCGAAGTCCGTCGATTATAATGAGGCGAACATGCGGAATGGTAGTGGCATGGTAACGTTGAAAAGCAAGCACAGCAGCTCGCGACACTACATTTACACGTCTATGTATGCCTTAACGAGCTTTGGGAAGATGGCCTTCTCCCAGAACTTTGCACACTTGGCACACAGCTCATTGCTATAGTTGCTGTTCGTGCGCAGTTTAACGATGCGGACACGTCTGCTTTTTGCAAAGTCGGGGTGCGCCACACAAAAGAAGGCACGCTCTGCCCCGGTCAGCGTCATCAACATCTGGAGCTGAGCCAGGTACTTTGCAGCCACATTTCCGCTTGCAAGAAGCAACTTCTTAAAATTACTTCTTAAAGTTCTTTTCGCTGATCGGACATTTCACTTCGACAATGCAGCCGTTGGGTGTGAGCCCGTCGGACGACTCACCAACCACTGGGTGCTCCGGGTTCAACACCAAACCCGAGGCACGCACATTAACACCGAGCTCTGCTTCCACCTGTGCTAGAACCAGCGGATCTAGTTTGCGGCCCCCTGCGCATCGCCGCACTGTCCATCAGCCGAGAAGCGCCGACGATGTTCGACACCAGTGTGCCCTCGGTGATCTCACAATACGCCGCACCGTACGCATTCGACGCCATCACGCGCCCGAACCGCATAGCGTGCCAAAGCGACGAATCGTTTTGACCCTTCGTCTCCGCTTCTACACGCAAGCACAGGGCTGACACATGCGAGCGGAGCAAAATGACATAAATGATGCAGACAGAGGTTCACATTCGTCCGCACCATCATTTCTGGACACGAAGGTTTGTAGTAGTTGGTCCACACTCAGCTCCCTAACACTACGACGATTCCCTCTGTCGCCGAAATGATCGAAGAGCAGACCAGTGCAGTTTCTGGAGGTTCCCGCTTGAATTACATCCGTCAGGAAGTCCACCGCGGTTGTAAAGTGTGTATTCAGCCGCCTCCGCTTTGGCCTAAGCGCTGCTGCGTCGGCGGACTTGAGTTCCGCTGGGACACACGAAAGACTTCTTCCAGTACGACTCCGTACTGGTTACACTACCCACAGAGCCTTTGCTGTTCAGTGTTCAGCCATTCAAGAACAGCAGCCACATGCTTGCAACCACCAGCGGCCGTCACACAGCCCAGGCAGCCTGCACTAACAATGCGCTCCCCCGTCTCGTCGATGGAGACCTGGACGGCGTAGGCCCTGCTCTTTACGTGTGTCTCGGGTGTTACCCTGGCGTAGATGGTACAGGTGGTCCCGTCACGCTTTAGCTGGACATACCCAACCGCATCGGAGCTGCAGTTCTCTCCTTTCGACCTGCCGGTGGCAACATGAGACAAATATCAGCAAATAAAAAACACTCTTGATCGTGTTGCCTGTGAGTGGTAAAACGCTGTCAAAGCCTGCTCCTGCCCACGGGCGGGTCAGTCTGAAATTGCACTGACACCATGATCGGCCCACCTTAGCTTGGCGTTGAACAGAAACGTGTAAATGCATGCCGTATACACTATACAGGTACTCGCAGATACTGCACCGCATTACACATGTACATTGCGGTGCAGTCTGCTTCCAGGCATTTCATTTCCAAAGGGCCGGGCACGCCGCGCTTGCAGCGAAGTACGCAATGCGGTTATGTTAAATAAAAAGATATAACAAAGCTGCGTTGAAGTGTTGTCAGCAGTAGTGATGATATTGTCAGACAGTGTCGTCTCATATACCGTTGGTGTATCCAGTAGATATGTAGCTTACCTTTCGAGCTTCGAATGCTGACAGCCGGGCTGAATGTAGCAGCTGCAGCTGTTGAAAAACTGCAACACCATCACCATATCCACACTGGTCAGATTCTGGGCGTTCACTTTCATGAACCCAGGCGTGAGGACCCCCACTTTGCTGTCGGCAGGGGGTTTCTAAAAGACAGGAACGAGAAACAGATATTAAATGATCACGGCACACCACCAGCACCACTCCTTATATAATAATAAAATACAGTTGTGTAACAATCTATAACATTACTGTTCGTATTTGTATGTAGTACAGTAAACATTTTAAAGTTTAAAATATTTTTTTATGGAGGTATAGTTTGACCAACAGCACGCGCGCAATCATTTAATTGAAATTCGCGCTGTACAAACTGAGGTGCATCGACAGATCCAAGGCGATATATACCAGGTGGCTTCATTCAGACTGCGCATGTTTCTGCACAGGTTTATAAGTGGCGTCATCAAGCGAAGACCGGGGACACCCCTAGCCGGGAGAAAGCCGCTTGCAGTGGAAAGCGGATATAGGGATGGGAGATAATAAAATACGATGATGCGGGTGTGGAAATGGAATGAGGTGCGGAATTAAGGTATTATGATAGGGGATGATTGGAAGATCACAAAATGGTGATTTTAAAGGCATGTTAATGCTTAATAAAGCGTGCATTACGGTCCCGGTTAGCATGTCTGTAGTGGACGAGCCGCCCATTTTTAGGCCCAAGATGCGCCGAACAGATTGCAAATTTTATGATTTTGGAGACAACATATGGACACAAAATGACGTTCTAACCACGACAGCGGAGGGAGACGACCCGCAGCGAAGGATTCAACGTTAGACATGGGCGACTTTAACCCAAAAAATCGCATGCAAAACAAGCGATTTCGACCAAATATGACGTTCACCCCCTTCCCTTGAGGAAAATCCTCGCTACGTGCCTGTGTTCTACATAAGTAGAGTAACTAATGTGTACCGGAAACAACTGCAGATTCTCAGTCAACCTGCTCGCCCGCAACCAGCAACGGCTCTCACACCATAGTCCTGTTCAAGGGGTCTGCGGCCGCCGCGGCCAAAAAGGCGGGGCCTAATTTGAACAACTTGAACACTTTTGCGGCCGCTGATGGCGTCCGATAGATGACGCGTGTAACGGTCGCAACGAATAGTCAATTTCATGGAAACCCTGAATGTTTTCCAAAGCCACTCAACTACATGAACATCTACGAGTCACTGCGAGTTGTCATTCTTGGTCAAACAACCACCAGTGAGCTGCGATATCAACAAAACAGTGCGCAACTGTTGTCGGACGCGCGCCATTTATGTCGAAGTTCTTTTGCGGTTCCTTCCGAGCAACCGCGAGAGCCGCAGAAAGTATGACGTCACACCTCCGGACCCAGTTCTCATGATTGGCGGATGATTCAGCTCCCCCCTTTTGGCCGCGGGAGCCGCGGGGGCCGCAACAACTTGAACAGCACTCAGGCAGCGACGGCTCGCCCGCACCTAGCGACGGCTCGCCCGCACCCAGCGACGGCTCCCACACCAGGCAGCGACGGCTCTCACACCAGGCAGCGACGGCTCTCACACCAGGCAGCGACGGCTCTCACACCAGGCAGCGACGGCTCGCCTGCACCCAGCGACGGCTCTCACACCAGGCAGCGGCTGCTCGCAAGCACCCAGCGACGGCACTCACACCAGGCGGCGACGGCTCTCACACCAGGCAATGACGGCTCTCACACCAGGCAGCGGCTGCTCTCCCGCACCCAGCGACGGCTCCCACACCAAGCAGCGACGGCTCGCCCGCATCTAGCGACGGTTCGCCCGCACCTAGCGACGGCTCCCACACCAGGCAGCGGCTGCTCACCCGCACCCAGCGACGGCTCTCACACCAGACAGCGGCTGCTCGCCCGCACCTAGTGACAACTTTCCTTCCCGCACCTAGCGACGGCTCTCACACCAGGCAGCGACGGCTCTCTTCACACCATGTCATGTTGCCACAGCGCACACACGACCCATTCCTGTGCACCTGTAAAATATAAATTCACAGTTAGATGATAATGCTAACATTAATTCATAAGCAATAGTTCCAATTATAACTGCACAACAAACTAATGTTTCAATATAATAATACTATATAAAATGGAATATCCAGGTGGGGCATTCAAGTTGTAATTATATGCTTTTAATTTCCCACCAGGGTAATTGTACTCAACAAGGGCAGATCCAGCTGGCCGTGTTTTTTTTTTGGGGGGGGGGGGGGGGGGGGGGGGGGGGGCACCGTTTTTAGCGGACCTTAAATACCCCCAATTTCAAATTTCTTCCCGGATTTGGGCCACTTTATTTTGCAACCTCACGATTTCTAATGATTTATTTATTTTGATATTTGTGTTTTTAAGCTTTTCGCTCTTTTTCGGATGTCAAAAAAGGAAAAGATGTCAGCTTGCAATTTGTATTGTTCCAACATTGCCATACACTGAGCAAAACTATGTCAATTGTCACCTGTGCCCAGGGGCGTCAGCGATAATCTTTTTAGTGGGGGGTCGGCTAAAATGACGAAAAAAATGCACCCCATTTTGTATGCCTTTGCAGCATTTTTAATGTGGATTTTCATGTTATAGTAGGTACTTGTTATTTAGATCCGCGAAGTGGCAAGACATTTTTACGGGTTTGCCTGATAAAACCCCAAAACATAGGCAGTGGGCCTTGTACAGTGGCGTACCCAGGAATCACTCAAGGAGGGGAACATTTTTGTTCAGGGGGAATAAGGTACCCCCACTATAACAAAACCAACAGATTTGGTCCACTATATTTTTAAAGGGGCATATTTTCAAGAAAAATCTCTAAAAAATAAATAAAAAGTCAGTCATTTTTCTCTCTCGAAATAGAGCCCTTCAGGCTCTATTTCCAAAGGAGCACAGTTTCAAATACATCCTATCTAATCTAGCTCACAAATATAAACCTAAACCTAAACCTAATCTTTAGCCACTGGGCAGGCATGAGGCAATCGCATGAATACCAAAGCTTGACACTGTATGACTCATACATACAGTATGCGTATGAGTTACTGCCCAGTATGAGTTACGCTAACAAAGAACAGTTTTAAAAGTTCATCCATGGCAACAGTCACTCTTACAAACAACATTTAATAAACTAAATTAATTAGGTACATTAATTACTTGCCAACAAAAACACCGGGGGCACGGTAGATAAAATAATAGCGGGGGATCTTGCTGGATTTCACTATTCACAATCAAATTTGTTTACTGCCTCTCATGCGCCACGCACGAAACAACTCACACAATCAGGCTTGAAATGCTGCAATCCATGGTGACAGTCACCTAAACCGCTGTCTAGTCAGAACATAAGAAATATATATAGCACAGCAAGTTAACCGATGTGATGTGGTAAAAAGAATCAAAATTGAATATTAAGCTGCAGAAAGCTTACATTTCAGCAAAAGAAAGGCTTCGCTAGCTATTGAAAGGTGTTCGCATGATGACGTCACTTGTGCGGATGATGCAAACACGTTAGAGGCATTGTGATGACAACGGCCTGGCCAGATCTATGAAATGCCATGCTGTTTGCCTCAAAACGGAAAACAGGGTTGTACATTGATGTACAATACTCATCAACCAGTCAACAGATAATTTACAAACTTCAATATCCCACTTTTAAAACACCAAAAATGTTGTGTGCAAAGTTTCAAACACATCTATTGGGTAGTTGCAACATAATAACCCTATGCAAAACATGGTTACGGTCTGGTTGGGCCGCCATTATGTAAA
The DNA here is from genome assembly GCA_036785665.1 of Chirona hameri. Taxonomy (NCBI): domain Eukaryota; kingdom Metazoa; phylum Arthropoda; class Thecostraca; order Balanomorpha; family Balanidae; genus Chirona; species Chirona hameri. Next base: position 34,746 of record JAXIVJ010005341.1, on the reverse strand, counting down.
ATTCTACCCTAGTTGGCGAATATTTATTTACAATTACATACATATGGTATGCAAACTTTGGCGAAGTTATAGGCGAGCATTTTTACGGTACATATATCATTCACTTTAAACGGCTCTCACACAATGTTTCACTGTCATGTGCAATCAATTGAAGTTAAGAAATATGCTTACTGTTAGGGAACATCCGCAGGTTACAATATCAAATAGGTTCAGTGCGTTAGAGTCAGCAGCTGAAAGTGACAGGGAAGAGGTTCAGCATTTAGTGGTTGGGGACTCAAGGGTAAGGCCCTTAAGGCGAACATTCTGTGGGAAGATAGACAGATGTATAGTCAAACCAGGGGCAAGAGTAGCTGATATGGGCCCTGTCATTGAGGCAGAACTTGGTAGGAGTAGCCCGGAGACAGTTATACTACAGGTGGGGGTGAACGACATAGGACCTAGGCAGAGTGTGAGAATAGTAGCGGAGTACCGGAGCCTGCTGCAGAGGTTGAAGGAGTCCTGGAAACCAGTCATTGTGACTGGCATCCTCCCTCGCTGTGGAGCCAGTGAGGAGTGGTACTCGAGAGCTCTGTCTGTGAACAGCTCAGTTCAGAACTTATGTTCAGCTATGGGGCTTAGTTATGTAGACTTATGGGATCAGTTCTATGAGTGGCGTAGGTACTATATGAAGGATGGGCTTCACTTATCGGATGAGGGGGCAAGGGCTTTGGGAGATGCCTACAGAAGTGTCATTCAGGGAAACTAGGTAGGAGGGGGGTTCGGGGACGCTAGTACTAGGGCATCAGGAAGTAAGCATTGCTAGAAGTTCATGTCAGAATAGGACAGTAGATCATAATTCCCTCAGAATTAGTAGAGTCAGCTCAAAGTATAAGATCACATGTGTGTTGCTGAATGCCCAAAGTATTAGGTCTAAATTTGATGAGTTTGAGTGTTATGTTGCCCTTGAAAAGCCTGATATCATTTGTGTAACCTAGACATGGGTTAGTGAGGGGTATAATAGGGATAGGCTACAGGATTTCGAGTTACAAAGGTATAACATGTTCTCATACTGCAGAGAATCACGGCAGGGGGGCGGAGTGTTTGTATATGTAAATAGCTTGTACTGCACTACTAGAGTTGATGATTCTAGTAAAGTAAAAGAAGTAGAATCAATCTGGCTTGACATTAAAATTGGTACAGGAAACAGAGGAAGGTTGAGGATAGGTGCATTTTACAGACCAGGGAATCTTCCAAGGAACTCCCAAGCTGAAACAGACCAAGATATTTGTGAGGAAATACGTAGGAACTTTCGGACTCAGTGTCTTATTATGGGAGATTTTAACTTAAGAGGATACGAAAGTATAGCAGAGGAAACAAATGAGTGTAGGTTGTATAGGCAAATCTTTGAAGAGGAGCTTTTCATGCATCAGTTTGTAACAGAGCCAACCAGACATTGCTCCATTTTAGACCTTGTATTCTCAGACAACAGTGATCTAGTTAGTGACATAAGTATTTGTAAAGGTCTAGGAACCAGTGATCACAATATGGTTAAATTCAATATCTCATCAGAAATGAGGCCCAAAGATAACCTTATTATGGTTCCAAACTTCAGCCGGGCTGATTTTGATGGTATTAGAAATGACCTCGCACAGATAAAATGGAACGTTGAGTTGGCAGGTTTAGATGCATGTGAGGCCTGGAATGTTTTCAAAGCTAGATTAAGCCAAATTCAGAATCGGCATATACCCCTCAGGCACAAACGTAACAGAACCAAGGGCAAACCAGATTGGCTTACCCCAGAAGTAAGGAGTGCTATACAAGCTAAAAGAAGTGCATTTGGCATTTTGAAGGGATCTTCACTAGATATAAATCAGAAGGCCTACCAGAATGCAAGAAATTCAGTTAAGAAAAAGGTCAGAGCAGCTAAAAGGGCAAAGGAACTTGATTTAGCTAGACATTGTAATGCAGATAGTAAGAAGTTCTTCAGTTTTTATAAGTTCAGTACAGTTTCCAAAAATATAGGTCCATTTAAGGTAGATGATGTGTTAGTTAGCAAGGACAGTGAAATGGTTGAAGTGCTTAATGATCAGTTTCAATCTGTCTTTACTATCGAGGACCAGAGTAGTATTGCAGCACTTCAGCCTGAGCCAGAGACAGAGGAGACTATAGGAGAGCTAGGTGGCATAAGTAGTGAACTTGTTCTAGAATATCTAAAGAAAGTAAGGCCTAACAAGGCAGAAGGACCTGATGAAATCCATGCTAGACTTTTAAGAGAATCTGAAAGGGAGTTGTCGGATCCATTAGCCATAATATTTTCTAAATCACTCGCAGATAGTAAAATTCCACTTGATTGGAAAAGAGCAAATGTTGTTCCTATTCATAAAAAGGGAGATAGAAGTAAAGAGGAAAACTATAGACCGGTTAGTCTGACCTCATTAGTCTGCAAGGTGCTTGAATCAATCATCAAAGATAAGATTGTTGAATTCTTGGAGCAAAATGAACTCATCAAGGATACACAGCATGGCTTTAGGAAGGGCCGTTCTTGTTTAACTAATCTTCTGGAGTTTTTGGATGTTGCAACAGATAGCTTTGATCAGGGTAAACAGCTAGATGTAGCTTTTCTTGATTTCAGTAAAGCATTTGACAAAGTCCCCTATACAAGACTGGGGTTGCAACTTAAAATTCATGGGATCAGGGGCAAGATTCTGGATTGGATAGAAACGTGGCTTTCAGGACGCCAGCAAAGGGTTATATTGAATGGGTGCCAATCACAATGGAAGGAGGTTCTCAGTGGGGTTCCAGAGGGCTCAGTCCTGGGCCCATTGCTTTTTATAATATTTGTGAATGCAATCGAGAACAGTATAGACAGCAAAGTCTTGAAATTTGCAGACGATCTAAAAGTTGTCAGGATTATTAGAGGAAAACATGATCAGGATGTTTTTCAATCAGATCTGGACAAGCTAGTTGAGTGGTCTGAAGCATGGCAGATGAAATTCAATTAGAGTAAATGTAAGATTATGCACGCTGGACGGGTTAGCAGTAAACATAGGTATGAAATGGGTGGGCAGAAAATGGAGCAGATTGAAAAGGAAAGAGATTTAGGTGTCGTGGTAAACAATAGACTATCAGCGTCAGACCAGGTTGTAGAAGCTAGGAAAAAGGCACTTAGAATGCTAGGGGCCATTCACAGAAATGTTTCCTACAAGAGTGAAAAGGTAATAACAAAACTGTATTGTGCATACGTTAGACCACATTTGGAGTATTGTGTACAAGCCTGGTCTCCAACATATGAGAAAGATTGCTGGTTGTTAGAAAGAGTTCAAAAAAGGGCAACAAAAATGGTTAATTGTCTTGGTAGTTTACCTTATGAAGATAGATTAAAGAAATTGGGTATGTTTTCACTTAGATATAGAAGGCTAAGAGGAGATCTAATTGAAGTCTTCAAATTTGTAAATAGTCAGCATTCTGGATATTTAAAGGGTATGTTTGAGTTCAATAGGGAAAATCGAGGTAGAGGTCATCAGCATAAACTCATTATGAAACAAACTAGGACTAGGCTACGACAGTCATTTTTCAGTAGAAGGGTTGTAGGACATTGGATTATGCTACCAGGGGACGTCGCTGATGCAGTGACACTTGCTTCCTTCAAAATTAGATTAGATAAATACTTTACAGAGAAGGGATTAGTTCATAAATACTCGTGGGATTAGCCTTCTTTTATGCAGGTAGAGTAAGGTGATTTGAAGGGGCGAGACTGGTGGAGGGGGGGGGGGGGGGGGGTGAGGTGCAACCTCGGATGGGCCCAAGAGGCTCTTTGTTGCACTTTTCTTTATGTCTTTATGTCTTTATGTAGGGGGGTGGGGGGTGGGGTGAGGTGCAACCTCGGATGGGCCCAAGAGGCTCTTTGTTGCACTTTTCTTTATGTCTTTATGTCTTTATGTTCGGAGACTGCGGGTGGAATAGGACTTTCGTGGAAGTAATAAGGGCCCATTCAGATGTCAAACTGAAACAAAATTGTAGGTACTGGAGTGACTGGACAGTGGCATTCCTGCTTTGATATGTATTGCAACGAAAGTATCAAAATCATTTCGTAAAAGGTAAAAGGGACTAAATATGAATAGACTACATACTCAAAAACAAGGACGGTTTCATATAAAACGTGCCTGCACACTCATGAGCATGACTCATGAGTATGACTCATATGAGATAAATAAATACTAACATGTGTTAGTATTGATTAAGGTAAGAAGTTATTTGCATTTGTTGACCTTTCTCTTCACATAAAGCAATGCTAGCAAAAGCCAAATAAATTAATTTAGCAACATAGCTTAAATAATGTTTCTTTAGCTATTATAATCAACAGTAGTACTTGGGTCGTTAAATACCGCCACTCGGTGGCCTGGGTGGCAACTAAATTTGCAGCTCTACTGCTGCGGCGCGCTCAATCCGAGAAACAGTTTAACCGTACAACAGCTGATTGGAATTTGCGCGTGACGTCACAGGTTGGCGCCCCTGTGGTGCTGCCAAATATATGGCACAATTTTTTGTCGACATCTATTGCGCAGAAAAAGCGAACCGCCCGGTGTCTAGATTGGCTTAGATTGCGAACCACCCTGGGATCGAGAAATAAAAGACGACCTTGGAACAAGTCGACTGGCATTACCAGTTGGGTAAAGAGACGACGCTATCGGTTTAGAGGCCCTATTCAAGTACACATGGGCCTTATTTTTTACAGATGTCAAAATAAAACTGGAATATCTTTTTGATTAGATCATTGTGGTTGTTTTAACTGCTACCATACTTAATTTCAATGCCTAGCCATAACAATGGCTATCTCAATTTAAATCCAATGTTAAGGTGGGATAGTCCCTGACTCCCTTTAACGGAAATAGTTCACCTTCAACATTAGTTTTAAAGTGAGATAGCAGTTTTGTAGCCCGTGTTGGGAAACCCCTATCTGCAAGTTTTCTTGCCTAAAAAGACTCTCCAGCCGAATATATTTGAGTTTTTGGCGAAGAAATGCGGTGCTGGCGAAAGAATGTTGTACTGGTTCTAGCCCGGGCAGAGGCTATACCATCAGCCAATCAGCTTGCAGCTGGTGCTAGCAAGCGAATCGCCGGCCGCCGGTTGGCACATCTCCAATGCGAGTCTATCTTTACGCGACTACTTTCGAATCTGATTGGCTGAACCATTTTTTACATTCGCGTGACGTCAGGACTCTGACTCAGAAAGTATGTATATAGTTTTGATAAACAATACAAATTTACGGCCTTCTGTCCTGAATCGGCGCGATATAAGGCCATTTTTAACAAAATAAAAAAATATATTGTATTAAAAATATAATCAAATCGTGTTGGGTAAAATTTGTCCAAGGTGAACTATTTCCTTTAAAGGAATTGTGCCGCGGAGCAGCGCGAAATTTTGATTATATGCCCTGGATAACTGTAGGTATTCTTACTGTTGAAGGTGCTTGAGGTGTGTACTGTTTGAGGTGCTTGAAATTTGAGTACAGTGTCATGTGCTCAAAGTTGGGGAGGGGGAGGAGGGACAAAATACACTCTGTACCTCCAACTTTGAAGTTGGGGGGGGGGGGGGGCATGTTTCCCCGTCCCCCCGGTGGCGGAGCCCATGTGCGTATTCGCTAACAACGAAAACAAAACGTTTTTCCTCTCATTTCCATATTTTCCGTCAATATACGCGCATGTTTTCGAATTGCGTCCAACGGGGAGGGGAACGGGCGGATATCTCAGCTACCATTGCAGCTACAGGTCCGTTTTGTGGTATACACATTGTCAGGGCGACGAGCTACACCACGCAGCCATCCGGCGTAGTCTAAAACCGATCGAATGGTGAAGACCCGCCCAAATCGGTACCATAGGTTCGGAGCATGATGTCGTCTGCAACTATTTTTGGCGGTTTGGGTCCAATTTGGTCCATTTAGATTAGACCAAAATGGATAAAACTCAAAACCGCACCGTATTAGACCACGCCAGATCGAATGGTGAAGATCCCGCCCGAATCGGTTTCAGTTTCGGAGTATAACGTTGTCGGCAACTATTTTTTGGCGGTTTTGGTCCAATTTGGTCATCTTAGATTACACCAAAGTGGATAAAAGTCAAAAAGGCACCGGTTTGGACGACGACGAGATCGAATGGTGAAGACCCCACCCAAATCGGCTTCATAGGTTTTGAGATATTCGCCCGTTACCTCTCCCCCTTGGGGGTTAATTCGAAAACACGCACGTACATCAACGGAAAATATGGAAATTAGGGGAAAAACGCACCTTTATTTGTTGCGTTGTTAGGCAATATATTGACGAGTATTTTGGAAAGTGAAAAATTTAAATCAGAGGTGTACCCGGGGTCACACGAGGTAAACGAATACAAAGGTCACGAGGTCACGGTGTCAAGGTCATTCAAGGTCACGCAACAAAGCCCAGAAATAGAATATCCGTTTCATTGCGAATTCAGCCATACAAGTCTTCTCGACATTTGGTTAAGTCAAACGCGCCTCCAAAAATACCTCTGCAGCGTCACCTGGCAAAAATGCCCGAGGCTATAACTCGAAAACTTAAGGTCAAATCGAGCTAATATTGCCACAGCTGAATTCAGGACCCAATATAACCCTATAGACACATTTTGAACACAATGTGAGAGATGAGGGTTAAATTTGGAAGACAAATTTTGTATTTGTTGTGGGATGCCCCAGCTGAGAAGTTCATCCACAAATTCGTAACCAAAAAGGCTAAAGTTCGACCCCAAATCCTTCTGGAACCTGGCTGAAGCTCCGCAGGCGAGTGTTCTGTCGTCTGACTGATTGACCGTCGACTTCCTGGAGCCTATTTCTGTCACCACTTGGCTACTGGTTTTATAGTCCGTGACCCTGGCGGCGCTAAGAAAAACATCCTGTTAAGTCTGGACTGGCTGCAGGCTGTACGGGAGCTGGCCGACTCAATAGACCCCGAAGAAGCGATCCGGGCCATATGCCATATCCATTGAAATGCCCGTAGAGTGCATTGCACTTTGGCGTGATGCTGTGGAGCCGTTTTGCAAGGTAGGGGAAATATCGCCACAAAAATGCAAATGTTCAGATATTCTTATATGCAGTAGTCCAACAAACAAAGAAATAAAACATGTTATCCGTAACAAATGATCAGTTTAAAATTGACATTAATTATGAAACACCCTGTAGCTTCTTAGTGCTATTGACGATGCAGATTTCGTCAGTCACAGGGCAAAACTAAAATTGGCGGTGCAGTTTCCCCACCAAATATATAGGAAACTCCGACCCTGGACGATAGACGATAGACGACACATCAAACGTGTTGTTGCCGTTTATTCCAATGATGGGTAATTCACACGTTAACCCATTTAGTGGCAGGCTCCTGGCTACCCCTATTAGTGGCAGGGGGGCGGATTCCGCCCTCCGGAGATCTCGAGATCTACTAGTCCGATTTTCACAAATCAAACGGCGTTTGATTCCCTTCAACACGATCTACATTTCTAAAAAAAAAAAATGAAATGTGTGATGGGGGCAACAGGAGGGCAAAAACTACCAATATTAGAGGTATTTGTGATCCAACACAACTGTCATGTTTATCAACCGATTTTAACGCAACTAATGGGGATCGATAGATATTGAATTGGGGATTGATATATCATGGTGACTTTTGAAAATGCAAAAATCATACGTTTTCAGGTCACTAAATTTGGGGTAAAATAAATGCCTTATAAAACTGTCTTTTTTCTCTTTTTTTTTCTCGATAAAGGTAATAGGGCGCTATTGTGACATCAGACACAACAGTTATAAAGCATATTTGCATCCAGATGCGGTGCCAGGTTAGCAAAAAAGGGAGGTAAATTATATACCAAATAACTTCCTGTAAACCTCCCTTTTTCAAGTCCCTGAGACCGCCTCTGCCGTGTAATATGTATTATAGTTCACTAAATCAACTTATTTGCACTTGCTTCAATCACCGTAAACCTATGTAACTCCTTTATACCTCAGGTAGTTAGGAAGAAGCCGTGAAGTTCGCATCTCCGTATTATCGCCAAATGTCGCCGAAAAATTCCAAAAATTGGGCCCTGGAACCGCCTCTGTTAAGGTTAGTAACTCCAAATTTTGACTCCATATGCGAAATTAAATTGTAAGAAAAGTCCCAAAATTTCGTGGGTCTGCTTCTAGCCAATCGGGAGATATCTGCGAAAAACCTGAGGGGTGGGCAGAATCTGCCCCCCTGCCACTAATAGGGTTCAGACCTGAAGCTTTCAGCGATCGGCATGATTCGTCAGATTTGTGATCTCCGGCTTCGTCTATATTTCAACGGAGTGCTCTGTGTATCATAAAATCATAAAATCATAAAATTACTGCCTGATTAGCTATCGACCAGGATTGCTCCGCGACTGTATTTCGGCGACCTATAAATTCGTGCGAGTGGTCACCGGGCGGCAGTCGTCTGCGGACTAGAGGTCGACACCATGTGGACACAGCTCGCAGCACTCGCCTGCCTGGCCACCGGTGAGTCCTCGCTGCATCGGACAACTCTTTGGATTATAATTTGTATTTGTATTTAGCTGATAAGGATAATAAGGATAACATTGTGTAGAAGTAGATAGTAGACAAAATATAAGACTGGGAAAGTAAAGTTGATAAGGATAAAGTAAACAAATTAGGTTACCATGTGGTTTCCCCAGATATACAAAATGTAGTGTTTAAGAGAGACAGGCAAGGGCTCATAATTTGACCAAGACGGCACCACCATCCGACCCAAATGGACCCTAAGACTTCGGAGGGCCATTTCGACCTGGTTTGATCCGGGTTTACCAACGCACAGTCCCCAAAGAAGGTCAGAGAGCCAAAAGGGACCCTCTCTTTGCCAGATTGAGCTGCTATTAAAAGCGATGGTCATTTGTCCTCCCGGGACCAGAGTGGGCCTCACACCAACAGGAACCTCTTAAACCACTTGAAAAAAGATTGTTAAATCCCAGGGCGATAAGCCTAAACACGATCAGTCCCAGCAGTTGCAGCCCTAGTCGATCAGTCCCAGGACGATCAGTCCCCGGATTTGCAGCTTTACCCGATCAGTTCCAGGCGGTCCAGACAGCTTACCCAGAGCGATCAGACCCAAACGATCAGTCTCAGGGAGATCATTCACACGGAAACCAGTCCCAAGCGATCAGTCTCGACGGATCAGTCCCAGGGCGATAAATCCAAGAGCGATCAGGCCCAAGCGATTAGTTCCAAGCGATCAATATCAGAGTGATTGGTCTCAGGGCGATCAGTTCCAAGCGATCAGTCCCAAGCGATCAATATCAGAGTGATTGGTCTCAGGGCGATCAGTTCCAATCGATCAGCAAGCGATCAATATCAGAGTGATTGGTCTCAGGGCGATCAGACTCAGAGTAATCAGTCCCAGGGTGATCAACCCCAGAGCGGTCAGGGCGATCAGTCTCAGAGTAATCAGTCCCAGGGTGATCAACCCCAGAGCGATCAGGGCGATCAGTCTCAGAGTAATCAGTCCCAGGGTGATCAACTCCAAAGCGATCAGGGCGATCAGTCTCAGAGTAATCAGTCCCAGGGTGATCAACCCCAGAGCGATCAGGGCGATCAGTCTCAGAGTAATCAGTCCCAGGGTGATCAACCCCAGAGCGATCAGGGCGATCAGTCCCAAGGTGACCAACCCCAGAGCGATCAGGGCGATCAGTCTCAGAGTAATCAGTCTCAGGGTGATGAATCCCAGAGCGATCAGGGGGATCAGTCTCAGAGTAATCATTCCCAGGGTGATAAATCCCAGAGCGATCAGGGGGATCAGTCTCAGAGTAATCAGTCCCAGGGTGTTCAACCCCAGAGCGATCAGGGCAATCAGTCTCAGAGTAATCAGTCCCAGGGTGATCAACCCCAGAGCGATCAGGGCGATCAGTCTCAGAGTAATCAGTCCCAGGGTGATCAATCCCAGAGCGATCAGGGCGATCAGGCCATAGCAGTCGGTCGGACAACTGATGTAAACATCGAAGGGGGCTTAAAAAACATGGCCCACACCATCCATTGGAAAAAGGATCGTGTAAGAAATGGTGAATCTTATAGCAGAAAACGATGTAAAACACCATGCAATGTGATCGGTCACATCCTTGCTATGCCAATAGGTACTAAGTTTACATGAAGTGTGGAGGAGAGCCAAAAGTCAGAGATCCGTGATTATATGACAATCGCACGGTTTACTGCACTAAATCCTTATTTCAATACTCATGTACTCCATGCACTTTACACGGGTGCATTCTAATTCAATTGCGATATACCGTGGATCGAACGTGTTCGACAATTGCGCCCTTTAGAACCTTTTCGAAAAATGTTCATGTCTGACATAAGATGCAAAACATGTTGTGTTGTGTAAGGGTGTCTCAAAATATAGGAAAATTATCTGAGAATGTTATGGAAAACCCACAAATCTTTATCTCTTTTGGTTTTCGAGCAGCAGCCCTTTTCCTTTAGGGTGGCGCAATATGGGCACATTTCCCTATATTGTGATTTTTTACCTCAGAGTCGGTCAGTTCACCCGGTCACGTCACATGACCACACCTTCAAAAATATGTGTGGTCGTGCCACAACCCCAGTCTTTGACTGAGCGGTTTGAAACTCACGGGATTCGATCAGGGCATAACCACCAACAATTCTGCTATCTCGAATTTATTTGTATCCGGTGATATAGGGTCAGGTCGATGTCATAAGTCGTGACGGCAATATTTATAAGTCAATGGGAAAATATGCAAATCTTTTTATTCAGAGAATATACATTAGATCAGCCCAATTCATGTTAATTCATATCATGTTGATATCAGCTCATTTTTGATGAACCCGGCACAATTTTTGCTCAGTGACCCCCACAAGGTAGGCTGAAGTCATCTAAGGTCGCCAACATTACACTTTTTGCCAATAACGTTCAGATGGAGACGTGATGCCGAAACCACTGTGTTTATCCTGTTGAAATGCTTCTGAAAATATGATTCCGACTGCAACATGACCTACCTGGGTTACCACATGACCGGAATTACCCTGACCTGATGTAAAATTTTCCAAGAGCTTTTATTTTGTATTTACTTTGTAACTAGCTATCACAGTACTTGATAAATTTGGGGTTTCTTCGGCAAACTCCTAAAACTTGGCAAATTTAACCTTCGATGACCTTTGGTGACCTCAATGTTGCCCTGAACCAAAACATAACTGAAATGGCTTCGACATGAATTTTGACGAGCTATCTGACGATATTTTTGGTTTTCGCCTGCTCCCCATCGGAGCCGAGCTCTAGGGGGGGGGGGGGGGGAGGAGCGTTCAGACACCGTCTCCGCGGCACGACCAAGGTGGCGCCGAGTACCGGCATGGCGCAGGTTAAAAGCAGTCTTGGCGGTGAATGAATGGTTTTCATGGTCGTGGTGCGCCTGTCCGTTGACCTCGTACATTGTGTTTGTTCCCAGGCCTGCTGGCGGCGCCGGAACGTCCGGACCCCGGCATGAGTTGTCCGCGGTCCCAGGGTCTGTTCTCACACCCCACCGACTGCCACCTGTTTCTGCACTGCGACCATGGCCACCCCTACGTCAAGGAGTGCCCCGCCAACCTGCACTTCAACCCCAAGCTGATGGTAAGGAAGACGGTTGCTTCGGGGGTCACTGTTTGTGAAACTTCAAGACGCCGCGAAATATGCTACTGATATTGCAAATCGTCAGATATGCCCCAACAGCTTGAACGAATATCGTAGTCCAGAACGTTTCTAGGTTGTCCTTTTTCTTGGAGCCGTCTTGAATAATCTTCGACGTGGCATTTTAACAGAGTATTTCTATACATTAATCAAATTGATAAGCTCCCTGGTTGTGTCCCATTCCAAACAGTACTTCTGCCCTACTGCTAACACGTCTTCATAGGTTGGTTAGCGGCTCGGGGTGACCATCACGTATTCTGCCCGGCTGAAGAGGGACGCTGCCCTCATCATTGCGCTTTGCCATTGATTGTTTGACCTTGTGTGCGTCTGCGGCAGGTCTGTGATTGGCCGGAGAATGCCGGGTGCACGGGCGGCACGCCCACCGAACCGCCCACCCCCGACGTGGACCCCGAGCCGGGCATGGAGTGCGACTGCGAGTGCTGCCTGAAGCCCAACGTTGACGACTGCACCACATACTACATCTGCAAGGTACGTCGACCGGCCGCCATATCGGCAGGCAGACGAAGACGCAGAAGGCGACGCAGAAACGACGCAGAAACGGCACAGAAAGAGCGTTGCTATGAAAATTGGCAAAACTTCTCAAAATTTTCGAACACTTCGAAAGTTTCCGTTGTTGTCATGGATGAAACATTTTACAAATCTATTCTCGGAACAAATTTATATTTTCGTTGCTGTAAAATACTATTTTCCCGTTTTCCCACTTGGTACGCTCACAGCTGAACAGCTGAACACTAATTGATCCAGCCTCTCTCCGTGGGGGGGGGGGGGGGGGGGGGGTCATCTTTTTGTGGCAAAAAGGTAGCCCATTTTTTTCTCCGCGGCTTTGGGCCGGTCACCTTATTTTGGTATTCGAGCTTAAGAAATCAACTTGTAAAATTCACCCAAATTGAGTTTGTGGATTTTTTCTCCGAAAAAACAGGTTTATTTTTATTTGGGGAAAAAAACATCAAAAACCTGAGATAGCCATTTTCAAGAGAATGTAATTTCCTTTCTTTTGATGTTTTGTATTTGCAATTTGCTTAAAAACTCTGTTTTTTACAATTGTTCAAACATTTGTCGTTTTCTCACCAAAAATGGCATGGCATAGCGTCATTAAAACGTCATTATCTCCCAAATTATTAAATACATTTCATTGGAATTTTCGTGAGAAGACGTAGAATGTATGCAACTGGTACTGAATGGTACTGGTACTGAAAGTTTGACGTTAATATCTATCATATTCTTTAAGTTATTGAGAAAATCCGGGAGGGGTGGGGCATATTCTGCCCCTCCCCCTTGCCAGTGGGGCGCGGGTAAAGTGTCACCGGGGAGGTGCGCTGTTTTGTATATCATTGAAAGAAAGAGATACATACAAACTTGAAGTTAAATCACTCGAGAGAGGAAAGTGCAGAGAACGCGCGGGGGGGGGGGGGGGGGGAGAGCATACTTGTATTGAATGCCTTTCTCAGATTCCTTTGGGGGAGGGGGGGGGGGGGGGCATTTGCCCGTGATGACCTCCTGGATCCGCCAGTGCCAGCAATTACCGCCAAGGAGAGCCTCTGCCAGACACTCAATGGAATTCATTTTCCCACTTTCCAAATTTGAATACGCAATTGCTAAAATTGTGTCATGCCGCGAAGCGGCGCGAAATTTTCCGGTTTTTGATTGTGTATAGCTGGATTTTCTGCTGCAAAGTCAATTTTTTCGATTTTACGATAAATTGGGAACGCGCAGGGGGGGGGGGGCATACTTGTATTGAATGCCCCCCCCCATATTCCTACCGGGGGGGAGGGAGGGGGGGGGGGGGGCATTTGCCCTTGATATCCCCCCTTCTGGATCCGCCAGTGCAGCTGAAAACAAATCATGTTTTAACATCAGAATACCTTCAAGTAAAGCAAAAGTCGGTGTTGCTACAATGTTGGTGCGGTCGAACTTAAAGTTCGAAGGGCAATGGTCCCACCAAATGAATAGGGAACTCCACCAGTTGTTGTGGTTCGTGTCTATCTACTCAAGCCATGGCCGGAAAACATGTTTCAAGTGGCGCCAACCAAACCTGGTATTAGGTAAACTCGGCCCCTGGGACCGGCATTGCAGAATGCGCAATATGAACTTTCGTTAGCCTGGCTATTACATTTGCATGGCACTTCGGTGAGACTGAATCAAATATCTGCACCTAGCTTTTTTAATAAAATAATTATGCGATTGCCAATAATTAATATGATTGAATGTTTATTTATCACACAAATTTACAAAGTCACCGTATGCACCTGAATTTACCTGAATAAAACAAAAACAAGAACCTGAAGATCAGAAAGATCATGCTTCAAGGAACACGTGAAAAGCGATTGGCAGTGTTTGGAGCCAGGTATAATATCAATAACATTAAAATTAAACGGTTCCAGACGCTGCACAGTTGCCTTAATCCGTAAACAGCACAACACATGATCGGAAAACTGCCCGCAACTTGAAAGCACGTATCACATACATCATTCCAATCCGATGCAATACTTTGACACATTCCAATTTATTAGCATATTCGTCTTAATCCTCAAATTTGAATGTATTAACATCCAATACACTAATGAAGAATAATTGTGCTGTACTGGCCTGTATGTTCCTGCTGCTGTACTGACCTAAATGTTCCTACGTTCCTGACCTAACAGCACTACATTTGAGCCAGCCGCCACGCAGATTTACTCACGATGCCCTTTCACCGAAGAGCACATCACCCGACAACTGCGCTGTAACAAAACTGTAAGCTAGCACCAGCACAGGATTACTGTTGGACTAGTCATGGGAATTGTCCAATCCACATTACATGCGCAGGGAACCACACCGCCCAAACACGGACGAAAAGACATTGAATCAAGCGCTCAGAGTTTCCCTAGCAACAAACAATGTAATGCCAGACTGTCGTCACGGTGGACAGCGCAATTATCACCAGAACTCTTGAGATATTGCACGCTAAAACTCAATGTAACGAGCCAATTTCTCCCAGGGTCAGGCATTTGCCAGGCGAGGCATATTCACAAAATCTCACGATCCATGAGGGGCCGAGGGCCGCTGGTAAAATGGAAGCTCGTTGGAGGTAGCTCCGTTATAAAAGCAATGCAGATTGAAGGTGCCTCCGAAAATTTTGGGAGCCAGCAACCATAGAGATATTTTAACATATTCTTCGTGAGAATCATGTACGATTATAGAGAAATAAGTCATGAAGTGAGTCATCCATGACACATATGAACATAATGACCGACGTAATTAAATTTATTTAACACATTTGCAAAATATAATCTGTTTGTGTAAAATATTATTGAATTACCGTCGTTAAAGTCCACGTAGTATGATGCGACAAGCTGAACAGTGTATAGACCATACTGTCATGATCAAGATTGTTAGCAAGCAATTCTCGGCCCCCAGAAAGTTGTGAGATGGAATATTTTGCGCCGACTTTATGCAGTGAGTTGACACTTTTTACACACCTCTGACTCGAGCACTTGCTGGAAGCACGGTTCCAGCTCTGAATTTGCCTACTCCATGGGAGAAGCGTACGAAGCGGAAGTCTCCCCAATTGCAGGGCATCCACATATGCTCACAAGCAGTTCATAGCTATGTATACTTGTATCGGTTGAATGATGAGTGATCGTTTTTCAAAACTATGCTTGATATACACTTTATTTAGCTTTATAATTTAATCAGTTTCTTAACATTGTCAAAAGTCAGAAGTTTGTCCCACATGAAGACTCTTTTCTGGAATAACGTCATCAAATCTGGATTTCTCAGGACGGCCAAGGCTTACAAGGAGACCTGCACTACAGTCTCGTGTTTCAACCCGAACATCGATAACTGCGACCTGGCCTCCAATTACAAATGCGGTAAGTAACGAACCTGGCCGCGCACAGGAGACGCTACCTCCGCCGCCGTCGCTGCGTACCTTGTGCTCTACAAAAAGATGTCACCAACACCGCAGTGGTCTGAGCTCTGTGATGACCCGGCTGCGCTCCCTGTTTCAGATGTGTCCACCACTACACCTAGCCGGTTACCACAAAGGCTCCCACCACCTGTCACCGAAACCATCCACCACTACCACCCCGGCGCCCCAAACCCACAGACTTCGACTGTCCGACAGCAACGGCCTCTTCCCTAACCCCAAAAGACTGCCACACTTTCTACCATTGCTCCAACGGGTACGCTTACCTCAAGGATTGTCCTGCTAACCTTGAGTTTAACCCTGTACTTCTGGTTTGTGACTGGCCTGATAAACGCATGGCTGCTCCATTAAGCCCACGAGCCCGAAGCCCACAACCCCCAAAACCAACAACCCCGAAGCCCACAAACCCCGAAGCCCACAACCCCGAAGCCCACAACACCGAGGCCCACAACCCCGAAGCCCACAACCCCGAAACCACGCCTACCAAGCGGCTCCCGACTTCGTCTGTCCCAGTGATGGCCTCTTCCCTAACCCCAAGGATTGCCTCACTTTCTACCATTGCTCCAACGGATACGAGTATCTGAAAGATTGTCCTTCTAACCTTGAGTTTAACCCGATTCTTCTGGTTTGTGACTGGCCTGAAAACGCCGGCTGCAATGGCAAGCCCACGATCTCGCCACAGCCAACATCTAGCATTCCCACTCCTTCGGACTCGACTGCCCGACCAGCAACGGCCTCTTCCCCAACCCAAGGACTGCCACACTTTCTACCATTGCTCCAACGGGTACGCCTTACCTGAAGGATTGCCCTGCTAACCTTCAGTTAACCCTGTACTTCTGGTTTGTGACTGGCCTGATAACGCTGGCTGCTCCATTAAGCCCACGAGCCCGAAGCCCACAACTCCAAAACCAACAACCCCGAAGCCCACCACCCCGAAGCCCCACAACCCGAAACCACGCCTACCAAGCCGGCTCCGACTTCGTCTGTCCCAGTGATGGCCTCTTCCCTAACCCCAAGGATTGCCACTCTTTCTACATTGCTCCAACGGATACGATTATCTGAAAGATTGTCCTTCTAACCTTGAGTTTACACCGACTCTTCTGGTTTGTGACTGGTCTGAAAACGCCGGCTGCAATGGCAAGCCCACGATCTCGCCACAGCCAACACCTAGCATTCCCATTCCTCAGACTTCGACTGCCCGACCAGCAACGGCCTCTTCCCCAACCCCAAGGACTGCCACACTTTCTACCATGCTCCAACGGGTACGCTTACCTGAAGGATTGCCCTGCTAACCTTCAGTTTAACCCTGTACTTCTGGTTTGTGACTGGCCTGATAACGCTGGCTGCTCCATTAAGCCCACGAGCCCGAAGCCCACAACCCCAAAACCAACAACCCGAAGCCCACAACCCCGAAGCCCACAACCCCGAAGCCACACCCCGAGGCCCACAACCCCGAAGCCCACAACCCCGAAACCCACGCCTACCAAGCAGGCTCCCGACTCGTCTGTCCCAGTGATGGCCTCTTCCCTAACCACAAGGATTGCCACAACTTTTCTACCATTGCTCCAACGGATACGAGTATCTGAAAGATTGTCCTTCTAACCTTGAGTTTAACCCGATTCTTCTGGTTTGTGACTGGCCTGAAAACGCCGGCTGCAATGGCAAGCCCACGATCTCGCACAGCCAACATCTAGCATTCCCACTCCTTCGGACTTCGACTGCCCGACCAGCAACGGCCTCTTCCCCAACCCCAAGGACTGCCACACTTTCTACCATTGCTCCAACGGGTACGCTTACCTGAAGGATGCCCTGCTAAACCTTCAGTTTAACCCTGTACTTCTGGTTTTGTGACTGGCCTGATAACGCTGGCTGCTCCATTAAGCCCACGAGCCCGAAGCCCACAACTCCAAAACCAACAACCCCGAAGCCCACAACCCCGAAGCCCACAACCCCCGAAGCCCACAACCCCGAAACCCACGCCATATTAAGCCGGCTCCGACTTCGTCTGTCCCAGTGATGGCCTCTTCCCCTAACCCCAAGGATTGCCACTCTTTCTACCATTGCTCCAACGGATACGAGTATCTGAAAGATTGTCCTTCTAACCTTGAGTTTAACCCGACTCTTCTGGTTTGTGACTGGTCTGAAAACGCCGGCTGCAATGGCAAGCCCACGATCTCGCCACAGCCAACACCTAGCATTCCCATTCCTTCAGTCTTCGACTGCCCGACAGCAACGGCCTCTTCCCCAACCCCAACGGACTGCCACACTTTCTACCATTGCTCCAACGGGTACGCTTACCTGAAGGATTGCCCTGCTAACCTTCAGTTTACCCTGTACTTCTGGTTTGTGACTGGCCCTGATAACGCTGGCTGCTCCATTAAGCCCACGAGCCCGAAGCCCACAACCCCAAACCACAACCCCGAAGCCCACAACCCAAAACCAACAACCCCGAAGCCCACAACCCGAAACCCACGCCATACCAAGCCGGCTCGCCCGACTTCGAACTGCCCGACCAGCAACGGTCTCTTCCCTAACCCCAAGGAATGCCACAATTCTACCACGGCTCCAACGGACCACGCTTACCTGAAGGATTGTCCTGCCAACCTTGAGTTTAACCCGGTGCTTCTGGTTTGTGACTGGCCTGAAAACGCTGGCTGCAATGGCAAGCCCACGATCTCGCCGGCACACGACGTCATAGACAACGCCCACGCCGAACCCGGACGTCATCTGCCCGAACGAAACTTTCGCCTGCAGGTGAGACTTTATCTCCCACCCTCCTGCTCGCTAGAGGGTCGCGAAGTGAAGTGCATGGCAGTTCGATTGCCCGGATCTTAGTTTCGGTTAGTGCATATGACTTATGAGTACCTACGTGTAATGACCATTACTTTCCTGTCAGTGTGGAACACCAGCAAACAACTTTTTTTACAATCGCCTTTTTTACCTAGCTATGTAACATCCTCGCTAACCAAATGTAATAATACTATCTGTACTTATTTGCGCAAAGCCCTGGATTACATTGCATATTTCTATTTGGCAAACTTCCCAGACGAAACGACATCGCAGGGTGTTGGGTACGTGAACTGGTCATGTGTTGTTAGTAGCTGCATTTATTGTAACGCTGCATTTATTGTATTTTTTTACCAGTATTTTTACCTACTATGAAAGCGTTATTACAGCAAGATGTCTATCTTAAAGGGACACTGCCACTTTAATCGGCGTTAATTTCTTGGCTGCACATGCATGCAGAAAACACTTCTTTTTTTTGCCCATTTTGCCAATATAAAGTAAATTGCTTAAAAACGCTAAGTGTTTGGGAAAACTACCTTTGTATTTTCGACATTTTCAATAACGGCCAAAGATAATGGCTATCTCAGTTCAAAACCAATACAAAGGTGAAACATTCCCCTTAATGGAATGTTTCACATTAATTTCCCTTACACATTTCCATTTATATTCCCACTAATATTCCCCTTAAAAAGAATGTTTCACCTTTGTATTGGTTTTGAACTGAGATAGCCATTATCGCCCCCTGTAGCTCAGTTGGGCGAGCGCCGGGCTTCTGACCTCATCCGGTAGTGGCAGCCAGGGTTCGAGTCGCTTCGGCGCTCGCTATTTGCCTCTGACTGGGATGGCCTGTGGCCGGTGGCAGCGGTCGCCACTCAAGGTCAGTGACGTCAGAAGGCGGGGCAGACCGTGTCCAGGTATGTCGGGCACGTACAACTTTCGCTTCTAATTTCTGCGGGACGCAGGAATTGCCTTGATCGAGTGGTGGGTCAGGGCCTGCGCAACAAGCTATGCTTAGAGCGGGGCTGACCTCGGAAATCCATCCATTCAAAAACATTCGGGCTAAATTTATATAAAAAAAATTGGCCATTATTTAAATGTCGAAAATAGGGTCATTTTCGGGTCATTTTCCGCCAAACTTAGCTGTTTTTAAGCAATCAAATTTATAGTTTGCAAAAATGGGGTCTAGGCTAGTGCCGCCGCTGATTGGCTGACAGCGATTTTTTCTCCAGCCAATCCCACTTGATCAGCCCAATCAGCGGTGGTCTATATCTCAATAATGACGTCATCAGCCGAAATTTAAAACTGAATTTGTATAAAGTTAAGTGACTTTTCGCGAGAAAACATGTTATCCATCGTTTCCAGC
>JAXIVJ010005341.1:0-5000 GCA_036785665.1 Chirona hameri | reverse complement strand
TATAGCAAACTATAAAGATAACAAAAGATGAAGCTCAATTCCTCCTGCCTTCCCTCATGAGCACGCCATTGCAACAAATAAAAAACTGCCTTAATTTACAATATCATGCATATACATATCATTATATGCATCTAAAACAGAATATCAAAGCTGCACAAAATATTATAGAGACATCTTAGGTACCCCCTTTGGAATTGCCATGAGGACGCCATTGGGTTAATTTACCCAAACTTTAAAAGGAGCACATGTAGAGCACACAATAGGTGACAAATCCAACATCATGAACACAAATTGCGTTCAAAACAACGTCCCCAGGGCTAGAATCTAAAAATGCAATTTTTCACCGTCTTCCCATTTATTGCTCCTGTATCCGCCCATGACAAAATTTGGCTTATTTATGAATGGCAGGAATGTAGATCATGCTCCAATAAATCGAATGCTGCTTTTTCAGAGAGAATCGGTCCCAGCGGTTTATCGAGATACGAAGGAGGGATAATGCTATTTTTTCCTATTATTCAATATTTATAGCGAGGGTTATAGGGAACGAACTATTTAATAGCCAACACAATTTTTCAAACAGTTAAAACACGATCTCGACTATGCATTGCTTATTTCCATGATGTTTGTTGTTATCGAAGGACCAAATTCAGCCTAGCCAATGCAATTTAACATTATGAAACTTTGGGCTGTGAGCAGAGGGCGGCCGCCCCTCTCAGACTGTATGGCTCGGGCTGTCGCGCTGGCCGCCATGTTGGAGGCGCAGAACCGAACGCGGATTAACACAGCGGGGTTGTTAGGGGTTGCAATCCCGGACCATATCTCGGCAACCACAGAGTCGCACGGACAAGGACAAACACAGATGTGTAGGATAAGACTGGCACGGAGTATGCAAATGTGTCCGATAAAACCAAAATGAATACAAATTATACAGCGCAATCAAATCCGTCAATATCCACCAAAATGTATTCATATTTACAAGCATATGAAGTTATAATGAAAGGTTTAATAAAACGCGTCCGACCCCCTCCATTCAAACTCCTCACCACCTCTCGCCCGGCCCGGCGTTCTAGCATGCGGCCGGCCCGCGACCAGCTCCTCTGACACCTTTGTCCATTCCAGTTGTTATTGAGGTTCAGTGACTGTGAGGCTGACAGGTGACTGACAGTGATCTGTGACAGTGACAGTGACTGACAGTGACTTGTGACCTGTGTCTCACAGCCCAAACGCATGGTTACGCCCCAGGTTTTTTGGCGATATCTCAGCGTGAACAGGACGTACCAAGATCCGAGCTGAGTTTTCGCCGGGCACTTCCGTTCCGGAGAAATTCCGATGCGGCGTTAACGCTTGCAGCGGGCATTGGACCTTTGTGACCAGGCGCCTCGTGATTAAAATGTGCTGGATATTTTGAATGTGGTATCCTTTGCTCATGTTTTTGTTTTAAATATCTTTTAATGGTAAATTATAATTAACTTTCCTGGACGTATCTTACCGTGTTTTGATACAACGCGTTCTAGAATTAATCCATTTTTCGCCATTTAATACTTTTCTTGTATGACTCAAACAAGTAACATATTCACGCACATTACTATGGCAGAAAGTTTTGCTTGTACTATTTGTTAAATACGAGGGGGGGGGGGGGGAAGGTATAGCATCAGCGTAAGTGATCTAAGGATGAGGGTGCTCTTCAGCGTGACAATTGTGACATAGGGGAGGGAGGGGTCGAACATTGAAAACAATTGCGTAACGTAATTAACCCACCAATTGGTTGGTGGTGGGGGAGGGCTTTTTTGCCCCCCTCCCCCTGGCGAACTTTCTCAATAGCTAAACGAAAACAAATAGACCTGAAACTTGAGTTACCTTCTCCTACATACATTTTACGTCTTCTGTGCAAAAAGAAGCAAATTTCGTCGACATTTTTTCGAGATATAGCGGAATTTAGTGACGTCACTACCACAAGAGTTCGACACAAAAAATCAGCCAAACCTTAGCAGGCCGTAAAATGCCAAAATTTTGAGCAAAAGTGCAATCGAAAACGTTAAAAGTAGAAAAGGAAAGGGCTATAAAATTGTCGATGTCGCTTTGCTGAAATTTTTTGTTAGACCCCACCATTTTTTTTGTGTGGTAAAAATATCCTCCAAATCAAACTTCCTCAAACATATTAAAAAAAAGGAAAAGATATGTTTAAGTATGTTGTATTGGACTTGGAGACTGGGAATGGGACTGATACTGGGACTGGACTGGGACCTGGGTTTGGATATGGTTATTGTTGGACAATACCAAACCAAATGTAAAAGCAATATCAATTATTTGACTGGACTTATGGCTCCCTAAGTAAGTATCTCATGGTACGTCAATATTTCTTTAATTGCGTATTTTTGTGCTTTAAGATGACCTAATATAAACAAATAAATGCCCAGCACTGTATTTTGGAGACAAAACTGGTCTAGAAAACATGCCTTGTTTATTTATAATTTATACAATTCAATTTTGACCTTACCTTGACCTTATGTAGGTGTCCCAGATGATGAAAATGACTGTTTGCTATCGAATTCTACGTGTAAAAATAACCCCGTAAACATGTGTTCGCGTGACTTTTGTAGACCTCTTGCCAAATAGTGACCTTCTGTGACCTGAGGCCATTCTTATAAAAAATAGAGCCGTGGCTCGATTAAAAAAAAGGGCTCAGGAGCAGGCGCGTGGTCGATGTTTAGCGTCGAAACAGCGGCTCGGAATGCAGCAGCAAGACCAAATAATATGCAGGTATTTTACACACTGCCCAAAACATAACACATTTTCAGTCCTGAGGCTACTTCTTTAAAAAAAAAATCTTGCTAGCTGGCTCGATTTTGTTTTATAAGAATAGCCTCTGGTCTACCCTTGACCTATTGCTTACAATTTCACTTTTGCTTATGCGGGAATATGTATTATACCTTTTAGAGAGCACTTTGCGCGATAACAGTCCCTCAATGTAAGGCTTGGATGGAATAGTATGGCCCTAAAACTCAAATATCTCAATTTTGACCCTTGACCTGACCGTGATCTGACATGTACCTTATTTGGAAAATTTCGTGTATGCATTAGTTACGCCTCATTGAGAGCTTTCGATTCCACTTCGCGTCTCCGCTGTGGTTATTGGTTTGAAGATAGCCAGGGGAGGGGGGAAACGCCCCCCCCCGCCCATGGCGTTCGGCTGCGACCCCAGCCAATGCCGGTGTTAATGGACATATTGCGTCACAACTTTCCCTCTTTATGGGCTGACAAAGATTGACCTTACCATGAGCTTGCAAAAATCCATGATGGCAACATCTCCTGAACTACTGCTTGGATTGCAGTACAACTTTCACAGCTCGTTTTAGCCTACCAGATTACCTCTTATAACCAATATTGGTCAAATCGTTGGACATGAGGGTGTCGTCACCTCCCCTTCTCTGGAACATTTGTTGCAAGAATCTCGTTGGACTCTCAGGGGTCACTGATGACCACACAGGTCACTGAGGTCAGGTCAACGCAAAATGTCCACGACATTAAAAAGCTTTGTTTGGTGTATTTTGCACAAAAATAGCGTTATGAAATACATCATTAGTCTATAAATCTGTATTATTTGTTGTGTCTGAATTCTGAGCCACCCCGTTTTAAGCTTGTGATGTACCTTGAGAAGGACAGAGGTCACGATGGGTCAAACTGCCGATTACAATCATTAGTGTTGGTGGAATGCACGTTTATGAGCTTGATTTTCGACTAGAAGGCGAAGCAAAATCTTAGAGCCATACAAATTGAATTGTAATTCATAAGAATGGAAGTTCGAGGTAAAGATCATTAGCTTGGGTAATGCATGGCAATAGCGTACAATGGCTGGTTTTTGTTATGCATAAGCCATAAAGTCTGTTATTTTTCAACATATTGGGGGGGGGGGGGGCATCCCAACAAATTGTCAATTTAAAATTAGCCTACGTACAATTGCGTGGAAAGAATCACTTTAGAATGTTCATGGTCCCCCGTCCTTTTCAGGCTCCATCTTTTGGATTGGTGGTGAACCTCTAATGTGATATGTTATTGGTTGTTTCTAGTTGTTATATTGTTTATATGGCCACATCGTAAGCCATATAACTTCGTAAGATATAGAAAAAAAAATGAAAAAGATATAGTAAGACTCGTAAGATATAGAAAAGGGTGTTTTTTTTTCGTTACGATTTTGGTTGAGAAAGTGAGAAGGAAGGCTCAATGGCTCATCTCGAGTCATCTCGAGTCAGTTTAGACTAGAGGGGTTGTGGACCATTCACTCCGATTTGGATCATATTGCGCATCGCGTAACGCTGGCCTTCTTAGAAGAAGAGACATAATCACATCAGATATATTTGTCCATCCTAGGCACATGCTTCAGATTACATCCTACACAACAATTATGTATTGTGCACGGTGCATGGCTCAGAATCGCCATTGTGAAACACAAGAAAATCCTTCACAAACGCGTCACTTGGGCGTGGCCGTGCACACATGTTTCATCCAAACTGCAAAACAAATTGACCCTTTACCAATATACCACCAACAACATTGAGTATTTGTGAACCGATTCATCACAAATGTTTGGTGAATATGTGATATAATCAACCAAAGAAGTGCATAGTATACACTCGCGCACAAGACGCATGCACGAACGCATGCTCGAAACGCATGCACGCCACGCGCACGACGCACACGCACGCACACGCACGCACACCTCACATGTCACAATTCTCCGTAAGCGACACAACTGTATTCCACTTGCCAATGAGCTACTGTCAAGCTCAGCCCTCGCTCTCTCGGGTACGTGATGAGAAGTTCCTATTCACATGCCAATGATGCTACTGTCAAGCCCCAGGCCTCGCTCTCGGGTACGGCAGGAGAGTTCCTATCACATGCCATATGAGCTACTGTCAAGCTTCAGGCACTCGCTCTTCGAGGTACGGGATGAGAGTTCCTAGAGCTACTGTCATGCTCAGGCCTCGCTCTCGGGGTACGGG
>JAXIVJ010005340.1:12500-67500 GCA_036785665.1 Chirona hameri | reverse complement strand
GTTAATACAGATGCAAAGACAAATGCTAAACCATCTTTGCACCAAAGATGAGTTGTCAAATCACAGATGATTTGGTATAGCGGCGAGAAGATCTGGTAGCGTACGAGCAGCCGAGGCGGCTGCCGGTAGGTTGTTCCAGGACTGAGATGCACGGTATGAAAAAGTACTGCGAGCCAAGGAAAGCCGAAACGGAGGAAGCTGTGACTCGCCACTGGCTGTTGCGCGAGTAACTCGCTGCGACACGGCCGAACGTCGGACAAATAACGACTGGACAGCTTTCGGAGTGTTTGCATCATTCAAAGCCTTGAAGACCTTGATGCAGTCACGATGTTTGACCAGGTCGTCAATTTTGCGCCGGCCAAGTTGATCTAAAATAGGCGAGATGTGGCCAAATTTTCGAGCACCTGTCACTATCCGAGCCGCAAAATTTATTAGTTTTTGAATTCTGTGCAAGTGACAGGCTGCAGCTCCACCCCAGATTGAGAGACAGTAGATGATGCGGGGGAAACACGTGAGCATGAATAAGGATCTTGCGGGTCTCTGGTGTGAGGTGGTGACGAATTTTGTAAAGTGAAAGAAGAATGGAGTTGCACTTTTTTACAACATTTGATATATGCTCCTCCCAGGATAATTTATTGTCAAAAACCATTCCGAGCAACTTCACGGACGGGGATGGGACCAGGACGTGACCGGATATATTGATTGAGAAGGAACCGGTGTTTTTTAGAGACTGCGATGTGCCGACAAGAAGAGTTGTTTTGGTAGGATTCATTTTTAAGGAGTTATATTTAAAGTAGGATTGGATAGACCTCAGTGTCTCCTCCTGGCGAGATTTCAGAGCGCTGAGCTGGTCTGGAGGAGAGGAGTCTAATAAGGAGGTATCATCGGCATAGGATACTAAGCGTCCGTGAGGCAGGAAGGATGCAAGGTCATTTGTGAAAATGCTGAAGAGGACCGGGCCTGTTAAGGATCCTTGAGGAACGCCATGGGTCAGAGATAAGGAAAGGTTACCGCCTCTCACCATCGGCCGACGCTCGCCAAGGTAGCTCGCGAACCAAGAACTGTCAACACGGACCAAGGAGTATAACATGTGAGCGAGCGATTGAGATTGTCGAATCTCAGACGCGCAATGAAAGTGAAGTGTCGTCTGACGGCACGAGCGGAGATCCGTCGTCACTCGTGGCGGCGGCGCACCCGCGGGCCACGCCATCGGCTGGCTTGCTTTTCGGAGCACTGCTGAGGCGTGGACCTAGAGCCCACACGTTGGGACCCGAAAGATGGTGAACTATGTAGTCAAAGTAGTGTATTTGCAGTACATGTAGTAGCATTTGGAAGCGATCATATTAAATTCTACTACGAAGTAGTAGTCGAAGTAGTGTATATTTCTGTACTGTAGTAGCATTTGGAAGCCGTCAGCGGTCGTTCCGACATGTTTTAACCCCTAAGCCCATCTAACCTTTTTACGTCCGGGATATCGAAAAATGATAAATTAAAACGTTGTAGCTAAGGCTTGTAGCTATCTGTTCCAGAAGTCGGATTTAAAGTATGTACCATAGGTTACGAGCCAGCCTCGTCTGAAAATAATCGATTTAACATGGGAACTCTATGGTGTAGTAGGTTTTTAACGCCCAAACGCCCGAGTGCTGCCAACTGTTACTGGTGGGGGCTGAGTTGTACAGCCTTGGCCTTGGCAGTGAAGTAGCTTTGTTTCTCTGTGCCCACTGCCCAAGGCTGTATAAATATGTGTCAAGGCCGTATAAGAGTGGCTCTGTGTGTGACTGGCTTGGATGTTAGTTATAGATATCTTGGCTTGGATAGTGAGAAAACCGAGGATACTCTGTAATTTATAACAGGTTGATTATTGTATTTTTAGCATTCAAGATATGATTGTCACTCCCAATGGTTTTAGTACGTTTGTCATACTTAAATGTCCAGGAAAACCTGCCTTTTCCCCATTATCCTGTGAAGTATATTTATTATTTACTAGTCCATGTCAACATTAATCAAATAGGTAAGTAGGTTGTAGTACCTCAACATTGTTTGTAGAGGCTATTACAATTACAACCCAAACATTGCATTGTGTGATGTTGAGTGATGAATGCATACTTATTACATACTTTTAAGCTGCTCGTTTGGACTTGCATGAGCATGATTATCTATCATGCGTCTTATTTTTATGTTTTTATTTTTGCAAACCACCAAAGATGAAAGAAGTCTACTCACCTTGACCTGTTCGACTTTCCTGTTAGTCTGTTGTTGATTATTTATCTCAAGTTCTGACTTGTGTGGGATTGCTTTACTCCATGGTCCATATGTATCCATTATCCATTGGTGTTTCAATGTGGTGTGTGTTAAAATGGTGTAAAATGCACATTGCAAACTATAAATATTCCTGCTAAAAGATTTTAAGTGTAGAATGAAGTATACATGCAGATTCCTAGCTGGCGAGTGCCGGGCCTGGCGGGTGCTGCCACATGTGGCCGGCCTTGATGCCGGTCCCAACTCATGTATGAGCGATGGCGGTGCGGGGCCGGTTCCTGTTTTTTTTTTGGAATTTTTGCATCTCTAGTCACCAGACCAGGTCAAGTGACCCCACCTCCAAAAATGTTTGCAGTTGGGCCAAAGCCAGAGTTTTTCACCGATCAGTTTGAAACTTACAAGATGTCATGAGGGCATACGTACTTACAATTCGTTCATCTCGGAATTTTGATATCGGTGACCTAAGGTCAGGTCAATTTCGTAACCTCCCCATACTAAGTCAATGGGGAAATATACAATTGCTAAGGATATGCATGATATTAGTCCAATTACTTCTGGATCATGTTATTATAGGATATTATTGATGATCCAAGTGTATGTTTTGTTCAGTGACCCCTATTGGGTCATTTGAGGTCATGCGAGGTCACCATCACTTTTTTTTGTCAATAGCTCCGGATATAATGAAGATAGAGAAGTAAACAGACATCAATGTGTTTGTCTCGTCAAGACACGTCTTCCCATATGCAACATGCCCTACTTGGGTCACCACTTGACCTTGACCTAAGGTCAAATTTTTAAGTTAACTTAAGATCATCATTTATATCATTCAAAGCGCCTTGAAAAGATAAACACAATGACGTAAACAGTTTTCCGTTATCTTTATTACATAAAAAGTTAATAGCGAAAAACGATTTAGCAAAAAAACGTCATTTTTTTTACCTCTGGAGCCTCAAATGTTGACCTGAGATCAAATTTGAGGACACCTCAGCGATTGCAAATTTCACTGGCTGGCGTTTGCTTTTTTCCGTTTGTTTCTAACTAGCATGGTTTCTGAGATATATGGGAATTTCTGGAGCGATGTCCTAAAACAAGGAAAAAATGGAAAATTTGACCTTTGATGACCTCTGGTGACCTCAATTTTGACCTGACCTAAAATAACACTGAAATACTTTCGATAGAACATGTATCAAGCTATCAAATGCCGTTTTCCGCTTCTCGCTACGTAGCGTATTTTTCGAGATCTCAGGGGGGGGGCGGAAATCACCCCCCCCCCCCCCCCTCCCCTGCAGTTCGTGTTCGGCGCAAAGCCCCTGCAGTGCGCGGGATATGAGACGTAGACAAAAACCAAAAACACCGTTTGAAAGCTCGTCAAAATTCATTTTGGAACTATTACAGGATTTGTTTTCTTCTAAGGTCAATATTGAGGTCACCAGAGGTCATCAAGGGTCAGATTTTCAAGTTTTAGGACTTCGCTCCAAAAATCCCCAGATATCACAGGAATTATGATAGCTAGGAACAAACGGGAAAAAAGCAATGGAACGCTCTTGGAAAATACAATCGACGCAATTCCCTCAGATTTGAGCTTAGGTCAATAGTTTATGCTCCAGAGCTTATCAAATGTCAAAAAGGCTATTTTTTTTTAGCAAAACAGTTTTCACAAGTATCTTTTTACCTAACAAAGATAGGCCAATCATTTTGACCCTATTGTGTTTGTCTCGCCAAGGCGCTTCGTATCATATGCATGATGACCAGGTTAGGTGAACTTATAAATTTGACCTCAGGTCAAGGTCAAGTGGTGACTTAGTTAGGTCATGTTGCACATTGGGAGACGTGCTTCGACGAGACAAACACATTGGTGCCAGTTTCACTTCTCTTTCTTGATTTTGTCAGAGTTATTGGTAAAAAGGTATTGGTGACCTCGGGTGACCTCATCTGACCATGTAGGGGTCACTGAGAAAAAATTGCACCTGGAACTTCAAGAATGGCCTATGATAACATGATCCAGAATGAATTGGGCTGATATAATTCGAATCCTCAGAATAGGAAGCATATGATTATTTCCCCGTTGACTTATAATGGGGATGTCACGAAATTGACCCGACCTTAGGTCACCGATATAAACAAAAATCCGAGATAGGGGTATTGTAGGTACTATTGCCCTTATGAAATCCTGTAAGTACGAAATCGATCGGCCTAAAACTGTGGCTGTGGTACGACCGGATACATTTTTGGAGGTGGGGTCACGTGACCTGATCTGGTGACCTGACCTGAGATGACCCGATGTATTTTGTCTTCATAATGTGGGTAATTGATGCCCGAACAGCTGTACCAAAAACGGCTGCGCGCAGCGCCGCCGTTTTTGGCTATCCTCGAATAACCTTAGGGGGGGGGGGGGGCGTCTAAACGCCCCCCGGCATGGCGCAGGTTATTGTGTTATCTACTGTTGATGTCCCTGCCCAATTCCAATCCAAATCAATTCTTCCATTGTCAGACAATGAGGCAAATAACAGTCATTTTGACCTGCAATTCCAGCATAGCCCACCACAAATATTTGTTTAGGATGAGTTGACAAATTTAAATGCAAACAACCAAAAACTCAAATATATTCCTAAATTCCTTGCTATGGTTAGCTGTAGCCTGTATGTACTGCTTGTATACTCTTGTGCATTTCTTTCACATAATGAGAGGAATGAATACGAGAAAAGTGAAGCACAGCTGGAAAGGAGAGCAAATATGAAAAGGACAAAGGTACTTACCGCTCCTCTTCAGCATTTCTGAACGTTTACTTTTACTAAAGAAAGATAACAGACTTGACTGTTTACGTTTCATCTCTTCTTTGGCACTTTTTCTTTTGACTTTGCAGGAGGACTTAGGTAGGTGGAATTCTGGATGGTGGTCTGGAATTGATAAAGGATTGTTACCTGAAAGTGACTTGACATAGGGCCAAAACTCATAGAGACATAGGGTGAAGGGGATGTAGAGTTTTAGTTTGTACACAGATGGTCAGTTCAGAAAAAATATGATAAATGATTGTTTTTCATGGAATGAATAGTTACCTTTGTTTATCTTTAACAAATAAACAAGTAGAAACTGACTTTTTAGAACAGTTTTCTATGGTTGTATTGCAAAAAAATAGAGAAAACAATACAATTAATCAGCAATTTAAAATCCCTTTTCTTCAACTTTACCCCTCACCTGAACCTTTTCTCTTCTTGTATGCCTTAAATACCCTTCATCACAATTTTGTACACTTCCAAACTCATATGCACTCACACAACTTTTTATCGCTTATTTACCACTTTATTTTTACAACTTTGTACCTAGTTTGTCCCTATTCTGAAACAATTCTTAACTGTTTTTAACTAAAAAAAAGCACATTCTGCCAAAATCTTATCCTAGCTCAACAGAGAAGTGTTTCCCTTGGGGGGGGGGGGGGAGTTGCTATTGAGGGCTTAAGTTGTAGGGAGTGTAAAAAGTTGGCAAATACAAATGAAATATTAGTTATATCCCACTGTCCCATTACAACCCACTTGAGCAGATTATCCCTTATCCCACTTGTTACCATAGTTGTGTGGAATTAAATATTATATAATTTTTTAATGGATTTTGCTTGTCTAAGCATTGTTAAAATACTATGAATAAATAAGTAATTACCTACCAGGCAATAACCATTAATAGATGCAATCAAAATGGCACGAAAATAACCTAACCGCAACAAGCGAGCACATGCGAAAAAATAGGTATATACATAACTATATCCCATTGACAGATCCAGAAAGGTGCTTCCTGGCGGTTTGGGGGGGGGGGGGGGTAATACCCCAAAATTTCACCAAATTTGAGAAGAAAAAAAACTCATTGGATTTTGCTTGCTTATGCATATCAAGGTTTTGAAACAAACTTCCCTGGGTAAAATTCGAATAAATTTATTTTTACATCAGGAAATGTGTACATTGCGCTGATTTCAGGCAGATTGTGGAAGGGGACATTTACCCAAAATGCAGGGGTGTAGCTTCTCCAAACAACTGGGGATGAGGGGGAGGGGGGGGGGGGGGGCTCAGAAAGGTAACAACGCTCAAGGTACCATCAAAATCCATAAAAATACGGATTTCTCTTCGGATTTGGTCTACTTCCTTGTCCAAGTTGGGGAATCCAGCCCCCCAAACTGAATAGGTTACTACTTAGTACTTAGTACACCCGTGCCCAAATTTCCTCCTGGTTCCGCCACGGCCAGTGTACCTACCTACCTATTATTTTGGTTTTGTTTTAACATGTTATGAATATCATACTAAACCTAAGTGACAAAATCTACCCTTTTGGGGACCAAATCTACCCCCATTTGGGGTAGATTTGGTCCCCTGTTTGGAAGGCTGTAATTCCTTAAATATTCATTGTACGATATTTTACCGAATCAGGGACGCCATGCCTGAACATTTTTTGGTGGAGTCCTAATTGGGAAATAACTAAATTCTTTCAGTTAAGGCTTTTATGATCCGAAATGTCGGGGCATGTTCTCATTAAGGAACTTTCGGGTACATAATGCAGTCTAACCTAGACAGAAGCTAGGTTTGGTCCCTGAAAAAGATACAGGGAAAGTTGTGGGCTAGGTTGAATCCAAATTAAGAGACCTTACTTTTGTCAAAATATCAGAAGTATGGTTTACGAAATAGTTGACTTATTTGTAAGTGTCCTATAAGACACTATGATCCTTCACCTACCTGGTTTTCCTACTTTCACAAAAGTCTAAACTCTTTATTAATAACTATATCTTTTCTGGTTTTTAAAAAAAGGAAGGGAATTTGACGGCAAGCCCAGTGCACTTAACAGTTTTGAAATCCATTAAAAACTTAAGAAGTTATTAAAGTTTCCGTTTACAAATTAACCTAAAGGACCAAATCTGACACCCCTGTTGTTAACCTAATGGACCAAATCTACCCCCCGAAAATGGATTCTTCGATAACTCCCAATCTAGCAACATTTTGTAAGTTCAGAGAACAGTTTCCGATCGCTCGCGTCGAGTAGAACACTAACCTATTTTTAGTTTTAATCAAACCTAATTTTTAAAAAAGTTACACACATTTTACTTTTTGATGTTTTTTTATTTATTTTATTTATTTAAGTGTCCTTGTTCTGCTCGCAGTTTGCTTATTATTTATCGAATATTTAAACGAAGCATATATTTGTGTTAAGCATGAATGGGGCTTTGTATCTAAGGTGCGGAAATCCTTCACAGCATTTTTTTTTAGCTGGTGGGCTACTTAGAAAAACATGTTTTTTGCACAAGTTTTTGGAACGTAACTTTTTTGTTTTAGAAAACTTTTATAATCAAACAGCCAATAAAGATGCGGCGTAACAAACCCCATCTTTTGGCAATTCTTAATTTTAATGAAAATCATATTTTTGAAGTTTGATGTGAAAAATTGTAAAAAATGATGTTTTTAAATTTTAGGTTTTTGAATATGCATTTTTTAAAGAAAAATTTGTTCAAGGATAAGAAAGACCGTCTTAAGCCAAATGTTATCAAACAAAGAAATCAAAAATCTGTTTAGGGATTTTGAAGATATGGGGTACTTAATTATCAAATTGATGAATAATCTGAATTTTCACCCCAAAAAAGTTACGCATTTTTTCACAATAAAAAATAGGATTAAAATTGAAAACACTATGAGCATGCTGAATTTCTTTTCGGATTCGAAATATGTTGTTTTATTTTTGAGTTATCCATCACCAAAAATATATATCCATAACTTTTTTTCGGAAAAGTTTTTTTGAGTTCCGACAGATGGATGTTGTAGAACTAGGCGATCTGAACCAGAACCTATGTTTGTATTTGCCTCTTCCGGTCTTACTTTTTGAGTTAATGAGTTTCGCGTTTTTATAAATTTTGCGGTCAATTTCATAATTTTCTTCAACGTTTATACTCATATTTTGTTCAATATTTAAAGACTCTTAAAAACAAAATTATATTTGGAACCGGCATGAATGGGGCATCCTTTTACAGGTAAGGAGACCCTTTAATCTTCCCTTTTCGAGAAAAATGACTCGATATTTTTTGAATGCCAATTTAATCTGTTTTTTGACAATAACTTGAGAAATATTAAGTATTTAAAGAAATGGTAAAGAGAATCTTATTTGCCATGACATAACTGATGTGAATATGTATTTTATTAATACTTTCTTTTTGAAAGAAATCTGTTTTTCGTAAGATACCTTTTTTTGGAAATTTGTAATTTTTATTTTGAAAAAGTAGCTTGGTTTTCTATATTGCCAGGGGTAACCGAAGGTAATTTTGTAATAATAAACAAGGAAAAAAACATTTTTTTTACTTCCACAAAAATAGCTCCAAGTCCTCGGAACAATGTTATGGCAGACGGGAATGCCTATAACTTAAAAACAAAAATATATAGAAACAAACTGATTTCGGTTTTGGATAGTTAATAGTTGGGCCTACGTTATATGATGTACTTAATTTTTAAATTGCTTAACTTTAAGTACAATTACAAATTAAGTTTGAATGCTTGTCACTTTAAAAAAAAAAAAATGTATAGAGCCAAACAGTTACCAGTTGTAGATGAACAAGATGCAGGACTTGCAACGAAATAAATAAAAATAAATTAAATTACTTAACTTTAAGCACAAAATTTAAGAAAAGTTATTATTTCGATTTGTTTTAGGTAAATTTTTGTCTGAGCGAAAAGTTCATTCAAACTAATTGATAGCCCATTCAATTCCCTATGAATATCTTTTTTGTTTTTCAAAAAAACTTTATTAAAAGTATTTGTTCCAATTTTTTAGTAAAACGTTAAGTGCTGCCACCTGGTGTTAAAAATTCAAGATTTGTTTTTAAACAGTTGGGTGAACAAGAATGAAGGCATCATTTTACAGAAAAGTAGACCCTTAAATCAGATTTTTAGACCTTTTATCACTTGATATACTTTTTCTGTCAATTTATTCAGTTTTTTAACAATGACGTCAGAAATATTAAGTATTTTAAGAAATTGTTACCTTTTTCATATTGGTGTGCACTTAAGTAATATGGAAATGTATAAAATTAATCCTCGTTTTTGGAACGAAATCGTTTTTTTGGTAAAAAGTGATACTTTATCGATTTTTTTTAAAAATGGCTTCGTTTTCTTTATGTTAAGTGTTAACGAAGGCAATTTTGATATAATAAATAAGGAAAAAAAACATTTTTTTTTCTTCTCCAAATTTGTTTTTTAAGTCCTGCAAATAATGCAATGGTAGACGGGAATGCCTATAATTTAAACACCAAAACAAATAGAACCAAACCGATTTCAGTTTTGGATAGGCAATTGATTTACCTACTCTACATGATGAACTTAATTTTTTAATTGCTTAATTTTAAGTTCAAATTCAAATTTTCTATTTTTTTCGATTTTCGATTGGCACTCAAAAACTAAAATTTATAGAACCAAACGGTTACCAGTTTTAGATGAATGAGATATAGGACTTTTAGAAAAAGAAACACATATTTTTGAAAATAACTTTTATTATCATTTTTTTGTTGTTGAATACCTTAATATTTAGGACACCTAGGGTCGTTATTATTTGTCAAACCTAGCTTTATTTTCGAGAGCGATGTGTACTCGTGCTTTGAATTGCAAATAGGTAGTTTAAAACATTGTATAACGTTATTGTATGACGTTATAGTAACCCAAACTTAAACACGTTTTGTGTCCTTTATTCAAGTCTAATCTATGTTAATTTAAGATGGTAAGTCGTACACTCAGTTAGGTAGGTAATGCTGCTGTTTTTTTTCATGTTTTATCAACAAATAACGAAAAAAAAAATTAAATTTTACAATTAATTAAAATAAAAATTAAAATATAGATCAAACCTAGGTTAGTTTTGGACAACAAGAACCCCTAACCAGAAGTAACATACATGTGCTAGTTATATTCAAGATAATTTATATAGTTCCGCTATAAATAACGATTACATCACGACGGGTCCTTTAGGTTTGCTAAAATCGGTTAACCAAAGGGACCAAATCTACCCCAAAAGTCAGTTTTCACTCCACTTTGATGACATTTTTTCAACTTTATAGCTCCGTTAGACTTGATTTCTTGGTCTTAAATGAAGGATACATCTTTTCTTAATAACATGCCCAGAGACAAAAGTCAGGTAGCATGTATATGTAGTCGGCCAATCACGCAAGACACCTTCACTTCTGCTGCACGCTGTATTGCTACGTCCGCCCGCCGCCAGCTCCAGGTCGCCTTAACTCACGTGCGCTCACAGACGCCAACGAAACATCGGTAATTCATAGCTAGGGCTAGAACATATCAGAAAGAAAACTAACAGAGCCGAGAACAAAGGTAGTAATACGAAATTAACACTGAAAGACAATAGATTAAACTCTCAGAAACGAACTTCAAATATAGTAATACATCACGACGAACGGAAGAAAAGCGAGCAGCAAATAAAATACGCTAACCCAGCACTAACACTGGCCACTAACTACACCCGACCTTCTTAACAAACACAAACTTAACTCTGAGCAACACTGTTCGGACGCGAGCACTCTGCACGGACGCGAGCATTCTGGCGTGCAACACTGGCGCGCAACACTCTGGCACGCAACACTCTGGCGCGCAACACTGGCGCGCAACACTAACGGCGCGCAGCCTCCGGCGAGCAACACTGACGCGCAACACAGGCGCGCAACACTGGCGCGCAACACTAACGGGGCGCAGCACTGTAGCGCGCAGCACTCTGGCGCGCAACACTCTGGCGCGCAACACTCTGGCGCGCAACACTAACGGGGTAGCACGACAGCCGACAGCCGACAGCCGCAGCCGCAGACGAGCACGGCCGCGGACATCTCGATCGCCGCGGACAGAACGGTCGCGGACAGAACGGCCGCGGGCAGCACGCCCGCAGACAGAACGGCCGCGGGCAGCACGCCCGCAGACAACGGCCGCTGGCAGCGCGGCCGCGTACAGCACGGTCGCGGAGCAGTCATCCCTGTAACTAAAGAAAGCACATGACGTACGGGACACTTACTCAGTGACAACACAAATTAAGCGTAAAGCGTTGAATTATCTGAAAAGAAGATACGCTGATCATTGAGATAATTGCGGCTACATGTCATGCCGAGGTGCAAAGTCCCGTACACAGGACTACAACCGATAGGGCGTCCCCAATCGGCCTGCCGCGGCATTGCCAAACATGGCACCTGCAAAATGACCCAAACAGCATATTGCTCTTCAATTCATCCACTGTAGAACCGAAGAAACATACCTCTTGAATACATTGAAACATTCAGTGACTTAACTAAGGGCAGTACCGGTCCGGCGGTTTCGACTCTGTTGGAGCGCCGCGGAATCGGTACCGGAGCTGTGGAGGCAGACACGTCAGACGCCAAAACCTAAGCCGTCCGAGGAATATCATCCTCTGGAGCAGAATCTGGGACGTCAGGCAATGGTGAGGGGCGAGATGCAGCACTCTCTTGGAGTTTCAGGCAACTCACGTTCCGATGAACCGGGCGGTTCCATGGAGTGGAGCGCTGAGCTCTCCACAGAGTCAACCGGGTCCGCCGGATCACCGTTCACCTGGAGAGTGTCGCGAAACGGCGACAGGTACGAGTCGCCATCTAGCGGCGCGAAGTGTGGCGACGGGGGCAAAAGAGGCGGCGGCCGCGCGCCGGCCTCAGAGCAGGGAGACACCACCGAGCTAGGAATCGAGAGATCTGGACTTGCGACAGGGACAGAGGGGTTATCAGCACGAGGTTTCAGTCTATTGTGGTGAACAACAACAGACTTCTTCCCTCCCAGCACTCTCACCCTGTAGTTGAGATCGGACAGCTTTTTCATGACAACTGCAGGCTTCCATGGCCTGACAAACTTGTAATATTGGCCACGCTGAGCCACGCTCCTGAACAGGTAAACAGAGTCACCATCCTGAAAATCGT
Organism: Chirona hameri; assembly: GCA_036785665.1. Classification (NCBI taxonomy): domain Eukaryota; kingdom Metazoa; phylum Arthropoda; class Thecostraca; order Balanomorpha; family Balanidae; genus Chirona; species Chirona hameri. The sequence goes on along the minus strand of JAXIVJ010005340.1, from coordinate 55,310 downwards.
ACATGGTCAGCTTTTTGTCGTACAATCTCTTATTGCGCGCGTGACGCCTGTTGGAAGACTCAAGCGCAGCTTTGTGAGACAGCTTGATGCGCTCAGCGAGTTTCGTCAGATACTCCGAAATTGAGGCACTTTTGGGGGCGGTGGACGGTGCCTGAATTTGCACCGCAGCTGGCATCCTTGGATTTCTACCGAACATCAAGTATTACGGCGAGTGTCCGAGTGACGAGTGTACCTTGGCTCTGTACCCAAGCATGAGGAGCGGCGAGTGAACATCCCATTCATCATGGTTCTCATCCAAATACTTTGACAGCATTCCGAGAATTGTTCGCATCATTCTCTCACATTTGGAATTCCCCTCGGGATGGTATGCGGAAGAGCTAGACTTCTCGACGCCCAACAGTCGACAGACCTCGGTCAGCAAAGCACCGGAAAAATTGGCAGCATTGTCAGAGTGAATGCGGCGAGGGCATCCGAAACGCGCGATAAATTGGTTCACAATCACATCAGCAACAGTGGCAGCAGTCATATCGGGGACAGGAAACACCTCACACCACCGAGTAAAGTGGTCACTGATGACGAGAAGATGTCTTTTGCCACGGGCGGTGGCGGGCAAACCACACAGAAAATCAATAGAAACAGTCTCGAACGGCTCGTCGGAATACAGTTCACCCATCGAAGCCCTCGGGCGCGGAACGGGGGTAGCTCGTGTGTTGCACTTATCACATCTACTGCAAAAATATTTGATGGAAGCTTCCATCCCAGTCCACCAGAACTCGCGTCTGGCCGTGGACGTAAGCGACTCTGAACCGAAATGGCCACCAGCTGGGCCAGCGTGAAGAGAGGTCAGTACACCAGCAATCAACTGTTCTGGGACAACCAACTGCAGCTGGTCTTCACCTGGGCAAAACCGATAACAACGGAAAACAACGCCATCGACAAGACGCAAACGGTGCCACTGACGCAAAAGGGGAACAGTTTCTGGAGCAACAGAGGAAGACCTGGGTCTCTTGCCCAGATATAAATGTCTCACGATCTCCGAAATCGCAGCATCCTGATCCTGCTCGTGTCGCAAAAAGCTATTAGACCAGGAATTTGCCGACACCGCACGCACATGGTGGTCAGTTTGGGTCTCAGCATCACACGATTGTGGGCAGCGACTCATCACATCGGCGGGTACATTCTCAGCGCCAGGTCGGTACACAACTTCAAAATCAAACGCAGAAAGTATTTCGAACCATCTGGCCAGTATCCCAGTAGGATTTTAAATGTCAGGAGCCAGCGCAAACTGGCGTGGTCAGTGACGTGGTCAGTGCGAAGTTCAAAACGTTTCCCAATCAAGTAATGTCTGAAATGTTGGGTGAACACCACACATGCTAATAATTCTTTGCGGGTTGTGCTATAATTCCGCTGTGACTTGCTCAGTTTTTGGGAAGCATAAGCAATTACATGATCCTCGCCATCCTGTTCCTGAAAAAGGGTCGCTCCGATCCCCAGATCAGAGGCGTCAGTGTCAAGGCGAAACCTTCCGGCTCCAGCTGAAAAACGTGGGAATGACACCACAGGTGCACTGGACAGGGCCTGCTTCAACATCTCAAACGCACTTTGCGTCTCCGCTGTCCACACGAACTTTGTGTCTTTCTGAGTCAGACGGAACAATGGAGCGGCAATCTCTGCGAAGTTTCGCACAAACTTTCGAAAATAAGAAGCCAGCCCAAGGAAGCTACTGAGCTCCTTCTGCGTCCTCGGGCAGGGCCAGTCCACTACTCTGTGGACCTTCTTTGGATCAGTGGACACTCCTTCAGCGGACACAACATGTCCCAAAAAGTAGACACTTTTCGTGAAAAACGAACACTTTTGGAGGTTCAGGGTCAGCCCAGCACTTTCAAATCGCTGCAACACATTGTCAAGTTTGGTCATCACGTCATCAAATCCACGCCCATGTACAATGATGTCGTCAAAATAGTGAACACAGTCGCGGGGAGTCACATCTTCCAGAACAATATCAAGAAGACGGGCACAGGTCGCTGGTGCCCCTGCCAATCCAAAAACCATGCGCGTATACCGGTATGTACCAAGCGGTGTGGTAATTGTAGTTGTGTCCCTGTCCCTCGGATCCACAGCAACCTGAAAATAAGCACTATTCATGTCCTAACTGGCAAAATGTATCGGAACCTGCCTCCAGCGAATCATCAACCCTCGGTATCTGGTATACTGGTACTTTCGACACAGCGTTGAGGCGTCGCAAGTCGGCCACCGGTCGATACGCACCATATTTGTTTTTTCACCAGACAAGTTGGAGACGACCACTCACCATCAGACTCCTCCAATATGCTTTGGTTAACGAGATCACGAATCTGAGAACGCAGTTCATCGGACAAGTGCGGTGGAACATGCCTGGGGGGCTGACGAATGGGAGGGTGATCACCGGTATCGATTTCATGGGTAACCAGATCGGTAAACCCGACATGCCCGTCAAACATTTCAGCGTGTCGTTTGAGCAGAGACTCCAGCTCACCCTTCTGCTCAGCAGTCGAGTCGGAGCCGCACTGGTTATACTGCAGTTTGACAGCAGGCTCCGTCTCGTCCCTGGAACTGTGCGGCTGCTCAGCAAAGCCAACCTCCACGCTGGCCAGGGCCTGCTTTCTTGGAATGGTTACGGGTTCAGTAGTCACATTGCGCACGATGAACGGTACCCTGGAACCAGTGACAGTCACCAGAGCACCGATGACCTCTAAACCGTGCAAGTCACCAACGGGTTCGACGAGAGCAGGGCCACGATAGTCGTTATTCGGTACAAATCCGTTCAAAATCACCTCCGTGCCGGGAGCAACGACACGATCAGCATAAAGAGACACATTCCCGATGGTCACAGCATGAGCGGACACTGAACGAACGGCTTCAACAGGTGTAACGAAAAGTTGTTTGGCACGCAAATCAATGACACAAGGGCAATGCTGTAAAAAATCAACACCAAGCAAACAAGGCACGTCTGTGGCCTCAGAAACGAAAAAAGGAACAGTGCACTTGACTCCCGCAATGTCGACTGGCACCACCGTTCGACCAAGCAATGGGAGCTCAGAGTGTGAAGCAGTGCGGGCCTGAACAGACGTCTTTCTCAAAGTCAGATTTGGCAAGGCATCAAACACAGACTTATGCAACAAGCTGATCGAGCTACCTGTGTCGAGGAGGCATCGACAGTCCACGCCGGCCAGACGTGCTGACAGACGCATGTCATCAGTCAGAGGAATCACATTCGCTAGTGACTGAGCTACATCAGAGTCTGAGCGGTCCGGTCGCTGGGTGGCGGCACGCCGCGCTGGAGACCGCTCTCCCCGCGGCCGGACCCTGTCACGTTTCCCTGAACCTGTGGATGAGACTGCTGGGGACACATCACGGCCAAGTGGCCGACCGAGTGACATTTGAAACATCGCCGGTTCTGCAGTCTGCAGCGGTCACGGACGTGGGTACGCCCACCGCAACACAGACACAACCGCGAGTCGCAGTTCTGCCGACGCTCGGGAGCGCTGCTGGGAAGAGCAGCCGACCGGACTGCGGCCTCGCAAGTCGGCCACCCTGCTGGCCAACTCAGCCAGCTCACCATCAGAGCCGAGACGGCGGACGACGCTTGGCTGCGTCTGTCTCAGGAATGTCTGCGAAGCAATCATGTTGCGCACCTTAGAAACGGCACTATCGTAGGACGAAATGCCATCAGCAATCACAGCTGCATGCAGTTCAGCGGGCAGTGTGGCCAGGAAGTGGCTGAACATCAGGGGACCAGTGTCAACGAGCGCGGGGAAAGCCAGAGCCATCAACTTCCGAAATCTGATAACGAACGAGTATTTTCTCGTCCGCACTGAACTTGAGTTCACGCAAAGCTAGGTGCTGCTCCGTCACTGTCCTAGAACCAAATGCATCCCGTAAACCTGCAGCGGCTCCCCGAAACGTGGAAGCCTGGTGAGCGGGCAGGCTGCCAAAGGCATCACGAGCGATACCAGCGAGTGACAGCGGAAACACATTTGACATTTGCTCCTCAGTCCACTCTCGGAGCACTGCATACCGCTGAAAATCATCGAGAAAACGACGTAGCGAGCCATGACTATCAAAACTTGGTATCAGTAACCCAGCCGCTACTGGCTGAACCGGCAGACCAGGCACCGTACAGCACCCACAAACGATTTCGACTCCATACTGAAGAGGAAGCATCAACAACTTGTGAAAATATAACCGTAACCGAGACCACAATACCAGCTCACACCACTAACCGACCATTTGAAGCTGAGCAGGCTGTCCCAGATCAGGACAGAAGCCGAAGGCGACGAACGGTACAGCGCAGGCTTCGGCGGTGACCATCGCGGGAGCAGGTAGCAGGAGCAGCGTCACAGCGTCGCGCGCCGCGCAGGAGGCGCGAGCCAGACTGACCCGGCCGCGGTCACAGACAGCTGGCGGGCGGCTGGGGCGGCGAGTGGTCGCTCGCAGAGGCGCGCTCAGCGACGAACATCAGGTAGGCGGACACGTGCAGACGGACGATAGCAGGAGCCACCTCATGTCGAACGCGACGGCAAACGACGGCGTGGGCCCTCACATGGCTCACCGGCTGCCACCAGTTGTAGTCGGCCAATCACGCAAGACACCTTCACTTCTGCTGCACGCTGTATTGCTACGTCCGCCCGCCGCCAGCTCCAGGTCGCCTTAACTCACGTGCGCTCACAGACGCCAACGAAACATCGGTAATTCCTAGCTAGGGCTAGAACATATCAGAAAGAAAACTAACAGAGCCGAGAACAAAGGTAGCAATACGAAATTCACACTGGAAGACAATAGATTAAACTATCTTAGAAGCGAACTTCAAATATAGTAATAAATCACGACGAACAGAAGAAAAGCGAGCAGCAAATAAAATACGCTAACCCAGCACTAACACTGGCCACTACTACATATACGCAAGGAATTACAGGTCTTTGAACAAGGTATTGGGGGGTATATTTGGTCACTTATGTTTACGACTTGGACCAAATCTACCCCAGGTGGGGTAGATTTGGTCCCTTAGGTTAGCCTAACAATAATCTTCGTCATAAATATTACTATTTTAAAATTTCATATTATTCTCACCACATCCCCACAATCGCGTGCGCCACTAGAATTTATGCAAAAGTCAAGACGCAGATTGATTGTTTATTTTGATCTGAGCCTCATGATTCTGGCGCACTTGTGATGGGAATGATCTGAGACCGTGCTGCGCATGAGGATTAAGTGATGTAATTACGTTTGTAAAACCAAACGTTTAGATTAAGTATGCTCATAAAATATTTTTGAATAACAATTGTTATTTTGACAACCACAAAAGATGTTAATGTACGGATGTACGCATAAAGTTTGATGTGGTCTGTCAAGAATGTACATATGACGTCATTAAACAAATACTTTTGTTCCACTTCACGCATTCGCTTACATTCATCCTTAACCCGCGCACTGTAGGGGCTTTGCGCCGAACACGAACTGCAGGGGGTTGATTTCCGCCCCCCCCCCCTGAGATCTCGAAAACTACGCCACGTAACGAGAAGCGGACAAAGGCATTTGATAGCTCGATACATGTTCTATCGAAAGTATTTCAGTGTTATTTTAGGTCAGGTCAAAATTGAGGTCACCAGAGGTCATCAAAGGTCAAATTTTCCATTTTTTCTCTCCTGTTTTAGGACATCGCTCCAGAAATTCCCATATATCTCAGAAACGATGCTAGTTAGAAACAAACGGAAAAAGGCAAATGCCAGCCAGTAAAATTTGCAATCGCTAAGGTGTCCTCAGATTTAAACTCAGGTCAATATTTGAGGCTCTAGGGGTAAAAAAAACGTTTTTTTCTTTTAAAAAAAATTGCTATTCACCTTTTACTTAATCAAGATAACGGAAAACTGTTCAAGCCATTGTGTTTATCTTGTCAAGGCGCTTCGAATGATATACATGGTGATCTTGTTAAGTCAACTTAACAATTTGACCTCAGGTCAAGGTCAAGTGGTGACCCAAGTAGGGCATGTTGCATATGGGAAAACGTATCTCGACGAGACAAACACGTTGATGTCTGTTTTACTTCTCTATCTTTATTATGTCGGGAGTTATTGGCAAAAAGGTGATGGTGACCTCGCATGACCTCAAATAACCCAATAGGGGTCACTGAACAAAAATTACACTTGGATCATTAAGAATATCCTATAATAACATGATCCAGAAGTAATTGGACTAATATCATGCATATCCTTGAAATAGGAAGCATTTGTATATTTCCCCATTGACTTACTATGGGGAGGTTACGAAATTGACCTGACCTTAGGTCACCGATATCAAAATTCCGAGATAAAGGAATTGTAAGTACTTATGTCCTAATGACATCCTGTAAGTTTCAAACTGATCGGTGAAAAACTCTGGCTTTGGCACAACTGCAAACATTTTTGGAGGTGGGGTCACTTGACCTGGTCTGGTGACCTGACCTGAGATGACCCGAGGATATTTTTTTTCAAAGTGTGCGCAATTAATGTCCTAACAGGTGTGCCTAAACCCGGCGGCGCTGCCGTTTTTTCGCTATCTTCGAAAAACCTGAGGGGGGCGGAAATCAACCCCCCCCCCCCCTGCAGTGCGCGGGTTAATCAATATGTTATTGCCTCGATGTGCGGCGAAATGTGACGGAAGTGGTCGTGTTTTGTTATTTGAAATGCATGTTTAGGTTAGTTATGCTGCTTGTGTTGCATTTTTTCAATTTATATTTTTTAGATCGACTATTAGTTGTTCTTTAAGTGAATTGTACATGTTCGGTTTGTATTTATTAAGGATTAAACTAGGGATAGGTAGTCTGGTGTATCCATAGCGCCATTGTGATTCTTTTTTGAGGGGAGAGTAGATAGGACCTTTCTGAAAAAATAACAAAACTTTTAAACAAATATTTGAAGTACACTGGTTTCGGTGATACATACTTGACAGTTTAAAAGCAATTTGTATATGTAGAAATATCCTTGAATTGTTTATATTATAGGAAATGCCAAATGTGTCAATTTTATAATTTTAGTCAATTTTAGGTGGACTACAGGGCTTGATCACGCTCATCTTGCCTCTCTTGGATCTGCTAGTGGAAATATGTTCATGTTGTATCAACACCCTCTTACATATTGATATATAACTGTCTAGGTTGATGTGCCAACCCTTTCTACACCACACTCTTGGATTTGACCCACTTTTGACTTTCTTGAAAAACTGGGGACCGGGCTTGATCCCTCTCAGGATGAACAGGATCTTTCACCATTGCTCATTGTCCATGGGAGCATAGGTAATGGGGATGCCTTACTGTGTTATTCAACCTTTGTATGCCTGAAACCTCTCTTGTTGAAAGATATGTGTCTAAAACAGTATCATGATAGCTTAACAGGGAATGAGTACTGTAGAAGTAAAAAAAGAGTTACAGTTATGCAATTTGTTCTATCAGTTTAGACTTTTGCTTGTGTTATGTTAGTTGAACGGACCTTTTTATTTGAGGGGGTGCTTTTGATAGTGAGGGGGTGCACTTTTGAGCTCAGGGGTGCTTGCGCACCCTCAAAACCCCTAATTCTCCGCCCATCATTAGGGGCATCTATGACGTCACCACCCGGTAGTTACACTTTACATCCAGAGATGGCGCTACTGTCAGGTGTTGCCACTTTCGGCGGCCGGACCGTTCTACCCAGGGCAGCGGAGTCGACATAATTTTAGCAACTCCGACTCCGACTCCGGCCTGAAAAAAATCGACTCCGACTCCAACTCCGACTCCGGTCTATATCCGTTATCCAATCGCATGCTAAGCAATATCTGCAATACCATTTATTTTTCCGTTTGTTTTTATTCTTAACAGTATGGAGAACAATGCTACGCCGCTCGAGCACGGGCGTGCCGGCCGCGCGTCCAGCCCAATCGCGCTCGCCTGCAGGCGGCGGAATAAAAGGAAGATAAGAACGTGAGACCGGCACCACTGTGTATGTCTCGTCGAGACGCGTCCGACATTGCGCAGCACGACATACCTGGTTCACCACATAACCTTAAATTACCTTGACCTGAGGTCAAATTTTGAATTTGACTTAGGTAACCTGGTCACCATGGTATGATTCAAATCGCCTTGACGAAGCGAGCACGATGATATTAACAATAATATTATTTTTTGCCTCGTTCGTGTTTCTTCTATTTGGTAGCATTTCGGTAGCAGTAGGGATAGGGAAAGTGGCGCGTCTGACGCTATTTTGGAGTGATTCACAACCAACGTAAGTTATAATTGTACACGCAGCATCGCAGCCTTCAGTCTCCTGCTTCCTGCTGGGTGGCAGAGAAGCGCGTGAGTGAATTTCCTTGCATAGGTACCTATGTTGTGTGGAATACGTCTACTAGTATTAAGTAGGGTAATTAGGTTGAGTAAAAACAAATTAAATGTTCTTCCTTTTGTAGCTTGGACAAATCGACAAAAACAAAGTGCAAATGACACCCGTCATGTCACCGATTTTGACGAAAATTGGTATTTGGGGTAACCTGCGGCGCAAATGCTAGCTGTGAAAGTTGTATTGTAATGCAAGCAGTGGTTCTGGAGATATTGCCTCGGGCATACTTATAAGGTCACGGTGCAGGTCAATCTTTGTCAGCCCATATGGCGGGGAATTTATGAAGCAATATATATATATGTATTATATGTCATTAGAATGGCAATGAGCTGTTTTATAACATGGTGATGTTGATTTGTTCATTTTCGAAAATTTCCAAATTTAGTACGTTTTCGAAATTGTACATTTTGTATACCTTTTCTCAAACGTGTTTCTATTTTTTCGCTCTTATATTCTTACGTGTAAGGACGTACCAATTAAGTGCAAAAATAAAATTGAGGGATATTTGCCTCCAAATATCTCAAATTTTTGTAAATTTACATGCTATTTTATATAACAAATGTTATTCGCTAATAACTTTTGACTGAACTAAACTAGAATGGAACGGTGAGCGTCATTTTGCTGTTCTCATCAAGACGAGTTGAATGCTCTGCAGCATGACTTCTTTCTGACATTTGATGACCTCGCCTTAAATTTCAAAGTTAGTAATTTTGTGATTTTGTTTTGATACCCAAGCCAAATGTATTTCCTATTTTTGAATTTATTATTATTAAATGTAAAGAAGTGTCGTTCAAACATAAAAATACAATTGATGGTTATTTGTCTTCAAATATGGTACATTTTGTCATTACCGAGCGGGCGCAAAGCGCCCGTGAGGTTTGTCGTCAACTTACTAGACACATTTTTTTTTTTTTGACCCGGCCTGAACCGGCCCAAATGCGGCCATACAGACGCTTTTCGGAAGCTAATAACTTTGCCAACACTGCTCTAATTGAGATCAGGTTTTCACCATTGGATAGGACCATCAAATCAATTTTGATTTTGATATGTTGCGTTCTGATAGGGGTGGTACCACAGCGCGTGGCACACGCAAATGTCGAAACGAACCAAAATCATTTTGGATCAAAAATGGCATTATTAATCTAAGCACCAGTAAAACGCCTTTTTGGGCGAGGGCCGAGCGGGTGAGGTGTGGCAAAGGCGTTTTACTGACCTATTCAATTGTTCAATATCTCCTTTCTCGAATCCGCTAAAAGGGAGTAAGTCCTGAGCGCTGCATGCTTCAGCGTATCAATTAATGCTTATATTAATAATGCCATTTTTGATCAAGAATTATTTTTGTTCATTTCGAAGTTTGCGTGTGCCACGCGCTGTGGTACCACCCCTATCAGAACGCATCATACCAAAATCGAAATGGATTTGATAGTCCTATCCAATGGTGGAAACCCGATCACAATCGTAGCAGTACAGTGGTTGCAAAGTTATTAGCTTCTGAAAAGCGTCTGTATGGCCGGATCGGGCCGGTCCGGGCCGGTTTGGGCCGGGTCAAATGTAAATTTGTCTAGTAAGTTAACGAGAAACCTCACGGTCGCTTCGCGCCCGCTCGGTAATAATGTATACGATGAAGCATGCAGCGCTCAGAACGTACTCCCTTTTGGCGGATTCGAGAAAGGAGAGCATGAACAATTAAATACAACTTAATTTAGCTTTACCAGAGCGCGCCCGATCGGTCATCGCCCAAAAAGGCGTTTTACTGGTTTTGTATGTTATTTTTGTGAAAGATGGTATTCCCCAATTAACTTTTTACTGAATAAAGATACAAAGGTAAATGGACACCATTTTGCTATTTTCGTCAAGACGCGTTAAATGATATGCAGGATGACCTCTTTCTAACATTTGGTGACCTTCACCCAAGGTCAATGTCAAGGTTCATGGTTAGGTTTCCAATTGTGGCCTATGTGGTGATGTTATATATCTTAAAACTTGTCCTGTTGCGAGGAATTCGATTGTGCTTAAATAACGCCTGATCGTCAATGGAAACTTTTTAATTCATTTTAATTTGAATGTCGAATATTAACTTCATAACCTTCCCGGTGTATAGAAAGCCCTAAAATGTCTTCGTTTGCTTTATAATCATAAATGATCGTGTAATTATTTTAATGCCAATGAATTCCTATCTTCAAGACAAGTTCAAAGATATATAACATCGCCGTGTACGTCAAATTTGGAAAGGTGACCTTGTGCCGTGACCTTTACCTTAGGTCAAGGTCATCAAATGTCAAAAAGAGGTCATGCTACACACCATTCAACGCGTCTTAATGATAACAACAAAATGACGTTTACCGTGTCCTAGCTTTATTCAGTCAAAAGTTATAAGCGAATCAAAAGTCAAAAGCGAATAACTTATTTGTATATAAAATAGCATGTAAAATGACAAAATTTGAGATATTTGTAGGCAAATATCCATCAGTTTTATGTCTGCACTTAATTGGCACGGCCTTACACGTAAGAATAGCATACCGAAAAATTTAACCCAATTCCACAAAAGGGAAAAAAATTGGGGTACCCTTTAGGTCATATGGAACTGTGTATATATAATATACTCCATAGGTATATAATATACTCCATAATATACTCCATAAGGCGAGTCACCTTCGTGACTCGCCCTATGGAGGCCCCTGGGGTCCGGTAGGTCCCCAGTGAAATTAGCTCCCCCCCCCCCCATATTGGGAGGCTGGATCCGCCAGTGTCCTATATAACCTTGAGTCTTTGTAACACGAATAGCTAGGATATGTATCCCAAACAGCGATGAGCAAATCGCCTGGCAGTGCCTATCAGTGCACCGACCTAATGCGTGCTGGTGATGCTGGTAATGCTGGTCGCATTACTTGCATTTTGCATTTAGCGCAGAGTCGCCGATCGTATAATTTAGCTGACTCGAAAAAAGTGATTGCCGTTCTGACCACCCCTTCGTGACTCGCCTTTGCCGAGTAGCTTGAGTCGCAAAAGTTTGAGGGGTAAAACTTTATCAATGTAACATTCGCTGACTCGAAAAATAGGTAATTGTTGTTCTGACCACCTTCTTGACTCGCTTTGCTGAGTAGCTTGAGTCGCACAAGTTTGAGGGAGTCAATTTTTGTATCAGTGAACCTACACACAACAAGTACGTCATCTGGTAGCACTTTGTTTCTGTGACGTCACATACATTTTTTTTGTTTGTTTGTTTCAACGAACGGAGCAACGGTTATTTTCAAGTTTTTCCTGAAGAACGAAATAACTTTCAAAATAGGTACCAATGATACTTTTCGGAAGTTTCAAACATGAAAGGAGCAGATCAATGCCGAGGCCAATGTCAATGCTACGTGACGTCACGGCTGTCACCTACACAATCGTGTGATCCGACTGAAAGCAGTGAGTGGTATTGGAGCTCCATCTCCGCCATCCGTCGTACCTGGAAATCGCCTTGCGATCCATTTGTTCGGTGAGTTATATTGATTTGCGCTGAATATTTATTTATTTGTTCTCGACAAAATTATCCCATTGTTGATGCCAGTTGGGCAAATTAAGAAGCAGCAATCCACAAATAGAGTGATTAATTTGTAGATTGTGACATCAAAATGGGCGGAGCAGTAACCTGATCAGGAGAGGTTAGCCATTGACCTATATAAGTATAAACGAACTACTCCAGCTGTTGCGCCGCCCGGCAGCCGTTCCCGCTAGAGGCGACACTAGCGCCGCAGCGGGGAGGGCGTGAGTTAGCGTGGCAATGCTTTTGCTATGGCGGATGGGCGATATTTGACAATAATCACCGTGAACGTTCAAGCTGAATATTTGCATTCCATGTTATTCATTATACATGTCTCGACGTCCTCAAACCTTTTCCAGTGCGTTACCTCACGCGGTTTTTGAGTTACAGGCCGACAAATATCGCCCTTCCGCCATAGCAAAAGCATTGCCGCGCTAACTCATTCCCTTATCCGCTGCGGCGCTAGTGTCGCCTAGCGGGATCGGCTGCCGGGCGGAGTAGTTCGTCTATACCTATATATGTCAATGAGGTTAGCAGACTGATTATTGATTCGACTCTTGATTGAATCGATTGGAATCGTTAAATCAAAATTCCTTGAATATTAAAAGAATTGATTCACCACCAGATCTTTTGATTCATGAATCGTGATTTAATCAAAACCCGCATGGAATCAAAGGCTGATTGTATCAAAAGATTTAACGATTCTTAATTATGCAAGTACACATGGTAAATTGTGCAAATACAATGCAGTCCCAGTGGCTACCAGACTTGTGCTTGATTCCGCTCAGCGGAATCGATTCCGATTCCATACCAAGCCTGATGGGTCTGATTCTGATTCCAATATATATATATATATATATATATATATATATATATATATATATATATATATATATATATATATATATATATATATATATATATATATATATATATATATATATATATATATATATATATATATATATATATATATATATATATATATATATATATATATATATATATATATATATATATATATATATATATATATATATATATATATATATATATATATATATATATATATATATATATATATATATATATATATATATATATATATATATATATATATATATATATATATATATATATATATATATATATATATATATATATATATATATATATATATGTATATATATATGTATATATATATGTATATATATATATATATATATATATATATATATATATATATATATATATATATATATATATATATATATATATATATATATATATATATATATATATATATATATATATATATATATATATATATATATATATATATATATATATATATATATATATATATATATATATATATATATATATATATATATATATATATATATATATATATATATATATATATATATATATGTATCTATGTATCTATGTATGTATATATATATATATATATATATATATATATATATATATATATATATATATATATATATATATATATATATATATATATATATATATATATATATATATATATATATATATATATATATATATATATATATACATACATATACATGTACATGTACATGTATATGTACATGTACATATCAGTGTTCGTCACCGGCCCACCAACCCCCAGCCCGGCCCGGCCCAGGTCCATGAACACCAAGCCCAGGCCCAGACCAGGCCCCGTCAAATTCATAATATTGAGGCCCAGGCCCGGTCCGGCCCGTTCAGATTAAGCATATTATTTATTTTTTTTACAAAATTTGCAATCATTATCCTAGCATATTTACTTGTATACTATGGATGTAAAACAATTAACCAACTATGCTATAAAAAAATCCACAGCCACAGCAACAGTTTGTTGCTGTGTAAGTTAACTGCTGGTTAAAATATTTGTTGAGCTCTGACCTGAGCTTGTGCGACGCGCGCATTACTTAAAAATTGTCAGGCCCAGGCCCATCCAGAGCCCAGTGATTTCCTTAAAGTTGAGGCCCGGCCCATGCCCAGCCCAGGACCAGCCTATGGCCCATATGGCCAGCCAAGCCCATGGTGAACTCTGCTCCAGAGGTCATGAAATGTCAAAAAGTCTGATTTTGGCAAAACTGTTTTTCGCAAATAACTTTTTACTGAAACGATAGAGCAATACTGTTGACACCATCGTGTTTATCTCATCAAGGCGCATCGTAACACATTGCTTGTGACCTAGTTAGGTCAAATTCAAAATTTGACATCGGGTCAAGGTCATTCGGTGACCCAGGTAGGTCATGTTGCATATAGGGCGACGCGGAATGACGAGCCAAACAGAGTGATGCCATCCACTAGTCTATAATTATTATATCAATAGTTATTAGCAAAACATTGATGATGACCTCAGATGACCTCATATGACCTTGCAGGGGTCACTGAGCAGCAATTGGACCTGGGTCATCAATAATGAGCTAAAATAACATGATTCTGAAAGAATTGACCTGATACCATGCAGATTCGTTGAATAGTAAGCATTTGTATATTTTCCCATTCACTTATAATGGGGAGGTCAGCAAATTTACCTGACCTTAGGTCACCGATTTTTTTTATCCGAGATGAACGAGTTGGAGGTACTCATGACCTCATGATATCCTGTAAGTTTCAAATCTTTCCGACCAAAACTGTAGCTTTGGCACGATCACAAACATTGTAGGAGGTAAGGTCACTTCAAGTGACCTGGTGACCTGACCTGACATGACCTGGGGTAAAAAAAATTAACAATGTGTGTGTAATTGATGCTCAAGTAGCTATGCAAAATTTGGCGGCGCTCCGCGCCGCCGTTTTCCTGCTATGATCGAAAAACCGCCAGGGGGTCCAAATCCCCCCCACACACCAGGGCGCCGGTTAAGCTAAGATGAGTTTTTGTGAAATTACAAATTGTGTGACACCGAAATAACAGTATGGTCAGCATGGTCACCGTCAGAGAGGCTTTCCTATTGTACAACGTATGTACAACTTGTCTGACAAATAAATAAATCTGTTAACTCAAAGTTACCTTGTGCTTTGCAGGAGATGAAGCTGATGTGCCTTACAGAGTCTGCGGTATTCGTGGGCGTCGTCCTGCCCGGCGAGGCCTACGGGCACGCTGCTTCGCCAATCTGGTAATGTCGCGGAACACCCGAGACGCCGTCGGAAAGACGCCCTGCCACCGGTAAAGGTGGCAGGGAAGACGGTGTCGGCCAGCGACAACCTGGTCTTCGGTGTTGAGATTGACCGTTGACCGCCGCTGCAAGTTCGGTGCCCACTGCCGACGACTACGACGATTCCGCCCCCCGAGTCGCACACCTGCGGCTCCTTCCCGACCGCAGCTGGGGGTTGGACGAGGGCACCCTGCGGACCGTGGCCAACGACTATGTCCGGGGCGCCCTGGAGCTCGCCTCCGCCACCTGGCTGCCTGCCGCGGCCCCCTCCCACGCCGAGCTCATCGAGCGGGAGCTGAGGGCGGCGGCGCGCGCCGTCACCGGCTGCCCCCGCTCAACACCGGCACACGCGGTGATGGTGGAGGCGCGACTCGCCCCGATAGTGGAGGCGCGACTCGCCCCGATAGTAGAGGCGCGACTCGCCCCGATAGTGGAGGTGCGACTCGCCCCGATAGTGGAGGCGCGACTCGCCCCGATAGTGGAGGTGCGACTCGCCCCGATAGTGGAGGCGCGACTCGCCCCGATAGTGGAGGTGCGACTCGCCCCGATAGTGGAGGCACGACTCGCCCCGATAGCGGATAGGAAGCAAGTCCTCGCCGCCCTACTACTAGGGAAGGCGCTGGCGCTCCCGTCGGAGGATCGGCTGCGATCGGCTGCCGAGGCCATGGCGCCATCGCGGCTGACCTCGGTTCGGGGCTGGAGGACGCTCGGCCGCCGGGCTTAGGCTGAGGCTGACGTCTCGCTGCCGGTCGAGCCCGTGCTGCCCCGGATCTCGCCATGGGAGCATGGGGCCAACATCACCTTCCGCCTGGACGTAAGGCCGCCGGCCGGGTGGACGATGGATGGACGCCGGTCGCCGCCGGCGGCTGATAGTTTGATACATGATTGTATTGTAACAGGCATGCGCGGAGAATCATTCATTTTTCGTTAATTTCATCTCAACTGTACCCAACCGTACTTGGCTCAATACAAGTTGCTCAGGTCTTTGAAGGCTGCACATGCATCGTTATTTGATATATTTTGGCCATCCAGGGGGCGTGGCCGCGTCTGTACCCTCTCCCTGGTCCCGCCCCCTTGTGATATGAAATATATATTTATGGAAGCGCATAGTATAAAATCCACATCTTTCTGGCCTGATTGCGTCGCAGAGAATCATTAGCTTTCATATTACATATTATCAGCATATTTCGCCTGTTATCGCCCTGAAGCCTGTAATTTCATTTCGTTTTCATTTATTTATTTAGGAAACCATCCACAACGTGGCTATTACGGCTCCTGTACAGTACATGTGGTAAAGACATTTGTTGTACACGACACAATACAGTTTGCATAGGCACTATTTGGTGGCACTCGCTCACGTCACTCGCTCGGTTATTGCCAATGCGGCTACAAACGTGCGCCTATACGGAGCGGCTTTCACGGCTGGTGGCAGCGCATTCCATGTGCCGACTGCTCGGTGCGAGAAACCCTTCTGGGTCTGACTCGGTCTACATTTCGGGAGATGAAGGTCTCCGGCGTTGGCAGCCCTTGTGCTCCTGGCCGATACGTCAGGCCGCTTCGTAAACATGTTTCGCAGCGCCTTAGGACACTGTTAACTAATCAGGGCTTTGTGCACGTTGGTACAGTCGTGTCGGGCTACCAGTGCCTCCACTCTCTCCCACCCGAGAGACGTGAGAGCTGGCGAAATGTGGTCTCTACGTCGCACGCCAGTGACGAGCCGAGCGGCAAAGTTCAGGCACCTCTGAACGCGATGTAGACGGCACTGGGCAGCTCCTCCCCAGGAGGACAAGCAGTAAAGGATATGAGGAAAAACGTGTGCTTGGACGAGGAGTTTAAGGACGTCAGGAGTGAGATGGTGACGGATTTTATACAGAGATGCGATGGTGGCATTGCACCTCCGTACCACCATGGATACATGAGGATACTAGTTGAGGTGCTGGTCGAGGAGGACTCCCAACACTTTAATGGTGGGGGATGGGGTGACGGTCGAGCCAGAGACGTTGATGCAAAAATTTGCGCCATTTTGAGGGAGGATTTTGTACCAATGAGAGCAAAGTCAGTCTTGTCTGGATTCATTTTTAGGCTGTTAGCTTGGAACCAGTTTTGAAGGCATTGGATGGACTCCTCGACCAGCATCTTGAGGTCGGATAGGCCGTTGGGGTCAGGAAGGGAGTGGTCCAGGAGTTGGGTATCATCAGCATAGGATAGGAGATGGCCGTGGCGGAGGAAGGAGGACAGATCGTTGATGAATATGAGGAAGAGGATGGGTCCAACGATGGAGCCCTGTGCCACTCCGTGAGTGAGCGGAAGAATGGAGGAGCCGCCTGTCACAGTCTGCCTCCGCTCGCTGTGGTAACTCCGGAACCAGCCTGTCGACTGGATACCGCACCATCCAAGTTTTGTGAGGAGGACGCCATGGTCGACGCTGTCGAACGCTTTACTGAGGTCAATCGTTGTTAGCGACGCGACGTGGCCTCTGTCGATGGTCTGACTGATCCATTCGACAACGTCGAACACGGCGTCCTATGTACAGTGGTTGGGTCAGTATGCATATTGCATAGGAGAGAGCACGTGGTTATCAAGCAGGTATGGTACGAGTTGGAGCATTACGACTTTTTCAGCAATTTTCGACAGAACTGACATAATCGAGATTGGCCGAAAGTTGTTGACATTGGCTCGGTCCCCGGACTTGTAAATGGGGACAACACGCGCGATTTTCCATGCAGTGGGGAACACCTCAGTAACTATGGAGTAGTTTATCAGATGGAGTAAGTGAGTACCTATGACGGGGAAACACTTCTTGACTGCGAACAGAGGCACATCATCCACACCAACCGCCTTGTAACCACTCATCCGACCTATGGCACCACATAGCTCGGGGAGGGGGGGGGGGGGGCAGGGCGCAGCGTCAGGGCGGATGCGCAGACTGGGGGCGGCCGGGGCCCAGTGGTGGCGTCACCGTCGCGGGCGATCTCGGCTGCTATGCGCGAGCCGACGGACGCGAAGTGCGTGTTGAACGCGTCAGCGCGATCAGCGGCGTCGTCGGCTCCCGATGAAGCTCCACTTGGCGGCCGGAACGCGAAGGCTTTGATGTAGCTCCAGAACTGGCGTCGGTCGGTCGTCAGGGAATCGCACAGGTACTGCCGTTTGGCGCGGATAATGACGCTCTTCAGTCTGTTGTGACTCTGCTGATGCCTGAGTCGTGTCTCTGGTGTTCTGCTCTCGGTCCATGCCTTTCTGGCGGCGTCCCTGTCCTCCATCGCCGCCGCAACCTCCGGTATGTTGCGAAGCCATGGACAGTCGGGGCGTCGTCGGGTCACCGTGATCTGAGGGCAGTGACCGTTGACGGCAGCATTCCAAACCGCCATGAAGGCGGTGAGCTTTTCATCTGCAGTCGCAGCGGAGTGGAGCCGTCCTCAGTCGGCCATCAGCAGGGTCAGGCACATAGCGTCCCAATCGACGCGAATCCAGGCCCGTGAAGTGACGGGAGCTGGGCGCGTGGGGCGCTGCCGACTGAGCTGTGTCCGAAGCAGGATAGGCTGGTGATCGACGACGGCGTCAAGGGAGGAACTAAGGACGATGTTGGGACATCAGTCAAGTTAGTTAAACACAACTTTTAACTAACAGCGTTGGGGTGGGGTGGATGTGGGTGGGTGATCCACCAGCTGTCTCAGATCCAGGTCATTCATAATGGACTGTAGTCCACGAGATGCCGGCTTCTCGGTATTCATCATGTCGATGTTGTAGTCACCTATGGCGACGACCGGCTTGTTGGTGGATATGGCTGCCTGAAGCTGCTGCTCGATCAGCTCCAGACCCCGGCTGACTGATGCTCCGGGTGGCCTGTAGAGGGCGCCGACGACTACAGCGCGTCGACCTGCACCCGTCACAAAGAGCCAGAGTGAGTTCGACAGCGGCGTCGACGCCGCCGATGTCCAGCTTCGTGACTCGTAGGTTGTCACGGGTCAGGATGGCGACGCCGCCGCCACGTGATGCGTTGTGGGTGTACGGTTCAGCAGAGCGGTCACATCTGGCTATGCAGTACCCAGGGAAGACCAGTGCTCTGTTTGACACGCCCGCTTGCAGCCACGTTTCCGATATGCACAGAATGTCCAGCCAGTGTTCGTCGGGTAGGATGTTGACCTTGTCCATTCGTGGCGTGGCGTGTAAGTGGTGTGAACGTGTTTGTTGTCCACCACAGGTTGTAGTGGCCTGCTGTTTGTCGTTTAGTCGCTTCTGCTTTGCTCGGCGTACTGTTGGTCGGAACGCCACTTCATGTTGTGTGGCTTTGCGAACGGTGGATGTAGTCTCGGCCAAGAATTGGATATGTAAATGCGTTACATGTAAAGTATTATTCATGATTCGAATTATCAACGGTGTCCTAGGCCAGACCAAGGTTGCATTGCGAAATATAGAGCGATATAACATTACATTTGCAGAAATAAAGTGTCGATGGGGAACGTAGCAGTCAATAGCTCCTGAATAATATGATCAATCATTCCAGCATGGAACGGATCACGTCTCCACAGTACCGCGGCGTGGCGTATGCAGGAAAAGCCGC
Organism: Chirona hameri; assembly: GCA_036785665.1. Taxonomy (NCBI): domain Eukaryota; kingdom Metazoa; phylum Arthropoda; class Thecostraca; order Balanomorpha; family Balanidae; genus Chirona; species Chirona hameri. The sequence goes on along the minus strand of JAXIVJ010005340.1, from coordinate 35,645 downwards.
ACACCCAGCCATGTCGCTACGCTAGGCGCCTTCATTACAACTCCGGGATGCGCATTGAATGAGTCGTTGAACACTGCCCCCGAGCCGTTAACCCGCGCTTGACCAGGGTCTCAGCAGAACACCATTGACCGGGGGGGGGGGGGGGGGGCTCCCTCGTTATCTCCGTAACCAATGATTGCAGCAAGACGCGCAACACAGCATTCATAAGCTCTCAATGAGACGCATCTAAAGCGTACTCGAAATTGTCGAATTCAGGTCACATCAGGTCAAGGTCGGGTCAAAGGTCAAAATGGAGGCATTTTAGTTTATGGAACATGCTTTCCATCCAAAGCCTTTGGTTGCGACCATGATCACCCAAAGTCCTTCCTAAGGTATAATACACATCCTGCATGACAACATGAGATTGTTAGCAAAGGTCAAGGTCAGGTCACAAAAGGTCACTATACGCAGAAAATTTCCGAAAGTTATGCAATACATGTTGTATGGGCTATTTTACACGTAGCATTCGATAGTGATGGTCATTTTATCATCTGACCTTATTTAAGTGAAGTTAGTGTCAAGCTTAGGTCAAGTTAGGTCAAGTTAGTAGAGTTAGTTAACCAGTTATCCTTCTGTTCAGACAGGGTGCCTTGATTTAAACTTTTTTGCTTTTGCACCTTTCTGATTTACTTTCATATTTTGTTTAATTTATGTTTAATAAACTTGGTGATGATGGAGTTCAGGTCACATGGTCAAAATTTGAAATTGATAAATCTAAATACAAAAGGCATGTTTCTAGACCAGTTTTGTCTCCGAAATACAGTGCTGACATTTATTTGTCTTTATCTGGTCAATAAAAGACAAAAAACGCAATTTCACAATATGACGGCATGAGTTACTCATACTTAGCGAGCCATAAGTCAGCCAATAAGGTGATATTTATTTGATTTTTTTATATTGCTGGAACACCATTCTTTCACATATATTCCGTTTTAATATTTGTAAAAAGAAGATGTTTTTCCCCCAAAATAAAATTTATCAACGAACAAAAATGGGGACAAAAACCAAATATTTCAAACTTACGATATAACAGTTTGATAGAACGTTCAATTTCCTATCTTTTCTTTCTTTTGGTTTTAGTTTATCTTACAATGTCACCATTTTACAGGTTGGTAACGTTTAGGTGATTTTATCGTTAATTTTGCGTAAAGTGACGTCACAAAATGGTGTATATCTTTATAAAAAACGACGAAATAGCTTTAATATTTCTGAGCCGACGTAGAATTGATGTGGAAGAAGGTACTGAAAGTCTCAGGTTGATATCTCGACCGATTTTTAAGTTATCGCGAATATTTGACAGGGGGGTATTTGCCCCCCCCCCCCGGTCAAGCGCGGGTTAAAAAGTAGCGTATGTGCGGGGAGGGGGGGGGGGGGGGGGTGGCGGTCAGCACCAGTGGGGTCACAGCGCGCACCTGTCCAGTGGCGGGTCACGGCATCAGTCGGGTCACAGCGCGCACCTATCCAGTGGCGGGTCAAGGCACCAGTCGGGTCACAGCGCGCACCTGTCCAGTGGCGGGTCACGGCACCAGTCGGTTGCGGCGCCCTAAAGCCCCAATCCACCACCACCACTGATGTTGTGGTCCTGTGCTCTGTGCCCGCAGGAATGGCCGTCATCAGGGAGCGCTGTGGATGACGAGGAGACTGCTGAGACTCAGGAGTCTCCCCAGCCGGCCGCCCAACACGGTGGGTCCTGTGACTTCATTCTCCCGTGTTGTGACGTCACCGGCAGACTTGTAAAATGTGATCAACGGGCTTGACTTACTCCGGTTATGGTGTCAGCTCTTCGAGTTCCGTTAACGGTCGCAGCTTGCGGCCGCCCCACACTTTAGCTGAGATTGAGGTATGTTTTATAATCTATCTAGGTATATTCTACACTCCAGAACATGTCTGCTTTACAGGGCCGGCGCCACAGGGGGGGGGGGGGGGGGGGCAGGAGGGGCAGCTGCCCCTCTAACCGCCAGCTGGGCCCTTTTCGGTCAGCCTGGCGGGCGGATGAGCTGAATGTTCTCTCAGACTGTCTCGGGGCAAGATGAAGCAGCGCAAGCTCAACTCTGTGGCAGTCTGCCAAGTGCCATGTCCATCAGGAGACGCGCGATGTTCCTGATCGGGATATGGCGCATGAATATGCGTCCCTGAACGGTGCTCGTCGTGCCACCTTCGGAACGTTTTGATGTCATCTGAGATCAGGCACATAGCCAAGGGGGCGGCGGGTGCCCCCCCCCCCCCCTGTAGGCCAGGAGGGCCCTTTTCGGCGCACTGCGCACGCCGAAAAGGGCCGACGAGACCGCGCGAAGCGCGATATTATGGGCTCTTTACCACGCGAAGCGTGGTCTTTAGAGTTTAGAGCACTTCAGAGGCCCTTTAGGACCACCAGGGTCCTCTCTGAAAGACCAGAGGGCCCCTTGAACTTTCTCAAGCCCTGTGCATGTCAAAGGGGCCCCTGTCCTGACCGAAAGGGCCCATGAGCGGGTCAGAGGGCCCCCCGGACACGTATAATAGGCCCCCTAGATAGCACAGAGGGGCCCCTGGGCAGGTCGAGAGGCTCCTGAGCATGTCGGCAGGGCGACAAAGAAGCCAGCGCAGTCCATCGCTAGGTCATAAGGGCCCCCTAAGCAGGTTGGAGTGCTCCTGGAAAGACCAGAGGACCCCTGGGAAGTTAAAAGGGCCCCTGTGCAGTTCAGAGGGGCCCCTGACCAGATCGAAAGGGCCTCTAGGTGGGTCAGAAGGGCCCCTGAACATGCCAAATGGGCCCCTAGTCAGCTCGGAGGGGCCCCAGGGCATGTCGGAGGGCCCTCGGAGCATGTCGCAAGGCGACAAAGCAGCCAGCGCAGTCCGACCAGAAGAGTCGCTGGGCAGATCGGAGGGGCTTCTGGGCAAGTCAGAGGGGCCCCTGGCTAGACCAAAAGGGTCCCTGGGCCGGTCGGAAGGGCCCTTGAACATGCCGGATGAGTTCCTAGCCAGACTGGAGGGGCCCCTGGCAGGCACGTAGCCAAGGGGGGCGGCGGGTGCAACCGCCCCTCCCCCTGTAGGCCAGGGGGAGGGGGCGTTTTTTTTCTCTCTTTTTTCGGCGTGCGAGGCGCTTTTCGGCGCGCGAGGGCCCTTTTCGGTGCGCGCAGCGCGCCGAAAAAGGCCGACGAACCGCGCGAAGCGCGGTATCATAGGCTTTTTACCACGCGAAGCGTGGTCTTTAGAGAGTTGATATCACCTCAGAGGCCCTTTAGGGCCACCAGGGCCCTCTGAAAGACCAGAGGGCCCCTTGGACGTTAAAAAGAGCCCTGTGCATGTCAGAGAGGCCCCGGACAAGACCAAAAAAGCCCCTGAGCTGGTCAGAGGGCCCCCTGAACACGTCGAATGGGCCCCTAGCCTGCACAGAGGGGCCCCTGGGCAGGTCGAGAGACCCCTGAGTATGTCGGCAGGGCGACAAAGCGGTTAGCGCAGTCCCTTGCCAGGTGATAAGGGCCCCTGAGCAGGTTGGGGGGTCCCTGAACAGACCAGAGGGCCCCTGGGAAGTTACAAGGGCCCCTGTGCAGGTCAGAGGGGCCCCTGACCAGACCGAAAGGGCCCCTAAGTGAGTCAGAAGGGCCCCTGAACATGCCGAATGGGTCCCTAGTCAGCACGGAGGGGCCCCAGGGCAGGTCGGAGGGCCCTCGGAGCATGTCTCAAGGCGACAAAGTAGCCAGCGCAGTCCCTTGCCAGGTCGGAAGGGCCCCTTAGAAGGCTGAAGGGCCCCTAGATAGACCAGAGGGCTCCTGTAAAGTTGAAAGGGCCCCTGTGCAGATCGCAGGGGCCCCTGACCAGACCGAAAGGACCTCTGGGCTGGTAAGAAAGGACCCTGAACGTGCTGAATTGGCCCCTAGCCAGCACGGAGGGGCCCCAAGGCAGCTCGGAGGGCCCCTTGAACATGTTGGCAGGGCGACAAAGCAGCCACCGCAATTAGACCAGAAGAGTCTCTGGGCAGATCGGAGTGGCTTCTGGGCAAGTCAGAGGGGCCCCTGGCTAGGCCGAAAGGGTCCCTGGGCCGGTCGGAAGGGCCCTTGGGCATGCCAGATGAGTTCCTAGCCAGACTGGAGGGGCCCCTGGGCAGGTCGGAGGGGCCCCTGAGAATGTCGACAGGGTGACAAAGCAGTCAGTGCAGTCCCTGGCCAGGTCGGAAGGACCTCTGGACAGGCCGAATGGCCCCTTGACGCACAAGAGGGGCTTCTTGGAAGGTCAGAGGAGTCCCTGGTCAGACCGGAAGGACCAAAAGCACGTAGAGATCCCAGATGAAGATTAAATACAAAGAGGACTTACTCCACAATACAAAATATTAAAAGCGGTGCTTTCGGGTATATTGTAACACCCTTCGTCAGGGTGTTACAATATACCCGAAAGCTCCGATTTTAATTATTCTGGTAGAGTAAGCCCTCTTTGTATTATATATATATATATATATATATATATATATATATATATATATATATATATATATATATATATATATATATATATATATATATGTATATATATATATATATATCACCCACTCCACATCATGTCTTTTCGCTTCGCGGATCCCAGATGAGTCCCTGAGCACGAACAGGTCGGAAGGGCGTTGAAAAGGTCGGAGGGGCCCTAGACGATCTGAAGAGACCCTGGGCCTTTCAACAGTAAGAATGCAGTTGTCCAGGAAATAAAACTCAAAATTTTCGCTCCGCTCCGCGGCGCAATTGAACTACAAAGTAAATGATATGCGGGTTAGAAAAAACGGCCCGTTTCGCGGCGCATTTATGTGTTATGTCGCTACTTTCCTATATAATTGGGCAAAATATTCACTTTAGCACTTGTTTACCGCGCTTTAAAACACACAATATGGCATTTTTAGAGGTCCGCACCATACGCAATGTGACGCATTGATGAGAAATAATATCCAGGGCATTAGACTCAAAATTTTCGCGCCGCTCCGCGGCCCAATTTGTTTAAGAGTTCCAGGTCTTGAGCTTAAAAATATTCCAAGTTGGTATAGCTGATTCCAAATTGGTGTCGCTGGTTCCAAAGTTTATATGGCAGTTTTCTAACTCCAGCTCCTAAAAGTTGGTATGACTCATACCATTCCTGTCATACTGCATTTTCCATCCTAGTAACGTGCCTTTCATCCATTTTGGTTTGCCCTTTCAACGCTTGGAAAGGGGCGCTTTCAACACTCGGGAAGGGGTCCTTTCGAGGCGCCCCCCCCCCCCCTGCACGAAATCCTGGCTACGTGCCTGTCTGAGATGATAGCACCGACAGAAAATGTGATGACTAGTAAATTCCTTCTGGTAACTAGTAAACTATAGTAAACATACTTCGTACATGTCGCAAGAAATGAAAAAGTTATAGTTGATAACTTAGTCACATTGAGTACAAACTTGACCTTTGTGACGCCAAAATGTCACTTGAAAATACAGGCTGTGATGCTCTATTTAAAGTGTTCAAGTTTGATCATAAATAAATGGTAATCCGTGCGGGGACGAGAAAGACGGAAATGATATTAAATATATATTGCATTATATTGCAGGCTGGGTGGGCCCTTTTGGCCAAGGGCCGTTTTTCTGAAAAAGCTGCCCCCCCCCCAACCGAAAATATGTGGCGCCGGCCCTGCTGCTTTATATAGCTGGGTATGTTTGACTGCGTACATTGTATGAGTAGGCTCTTAAACGGAGTAGTACACCTTGGGAAAAGTATGTGGAATGATGGAAAAGAGTGTCCTGATTACGGTTCTGTCATTCGTTTTTGCGAAAAAGTACTAATTTGTCATAATTTGAAAAATATTGATATTAATACAAAGGACGTCACAATAACCAAAACGTCACCAAAACGAGATATGACGTCATACTGACAAAAGTCTATCCTTGAATCACAACATGAAACCAACACTAACAACCTCGTTCGCTGGGTCGCGACTCGCGAGTATATTGGTCGCGATTGAAAATGTGTGAATGTGTACACTGTGGCCTTGTATGAGTAGAGTTGGAGTGGCGTTGCGTGAACACATACCCATAATGTTCATGTGCATAAATAAATGTGATATACCTACGCACAAATGTGTTTAAATGTGTGTTCATCGGTGTGGTGGATGTAAATAAATGTGTGGATGTGCAGTTAATATTGCAGCTACCGGTACGAGCTACCCATCAAAAGGTGTGCCTTTTCAAGACGAGTGTGGACATTGTTTTCAATTGGAGATCCAATACAAATTGGCAAAGTTATAGCCAATACTATTTTGAGCTAAGCGTCAATTCATCGTAAACGAAAAACAAAGTTTGTCCAAATTTAATCGATATATTGCATGAACGACGTAATCAACAAATGCGTCTTATTACGAAGCATCAATTGGTAATTTTCAATTGGAAATCGGTTCACAATTGACGGTAATTGCTTAAAGCTGTAACCACATGCATATTTTATCTCTAATGTATCGCAGTTACAGGTGCATGTGCTTCTATTGCGGATAATATTGTAGCTACCGGTACGAGTCACCCATCAAAAGGTGTGCCTTTTCAAGACGAGTGTCGGTATTATTTTCAATTGGAAATCCAATGAAAATTGACAAAGTTATGGCCAATAATATGTATAGCTTATGAACACATCAGGGGGTAACACCGCTTGAGCGAGCGCCGTATAGGCCACCTCGTCTGAGTCAAAAATACTTGATGTGACGTAACTGGCGGCGCAGGGCAGGGCCAGGGTCTCCACCGAACGCACTCCGAGGCCGCCCAGGCGCAGCTGCAGCGCCGCCTGCTCCCACGCGGCCCCGCTGACGACGACGTTGGCGATGGCCACCAGCGTCTCTCTGACCAGCTCGTCGATGGCTCGGAGGGCGTCCGATTTCCTGTACAGGGGGCCCGAGCGCAAGCGGTAGGCCAGGCGTGGAGCGGAAGTGTGGTGGGCGAGGAAAAACAGCGTGGTGTGGGCATCCAGGCTGCGTAGGCGGGTGCACAAGCACTCTATGGTCTGGGAGGCCACAGAATGAAGATATAGAAGTGAAACCGGCAACAATGTGTGTGTCTCATCGAGACACGTCTCCCAATATGCAACATGACCTACCTGGGTCACCACTTGACCTTGACCTGAGGTAAAATGTATAAGTTGACCTAACCTGGTCAACATGAATATGATCGAAGCGCCTTCACGAGGCAGACATGATGGCGTCCAAATTATTGCCTTATCTTTATTAGGTAAAATGTGATTTGCGAAAAACAGTTTTGCCAAAAAATAGTCTTTTTGACCTTTGATGACCTCTAGAGCCTAAAATTTGAGGACACCAAGTGTGATTGCATTTTCAAGAGCTTTCTCTTTTTTTTCCTAGATCCTATCATCTATCTATCTATCCTATCTATCCTATCATGTATGTTCCTAGCTATCATGGATTCATGGTGCCCGAGATATTTGGGGTTTCTGGGACGAAGTCCTTAAACTGGAAAATCTTAACTTTGATGAGCTCTGGTGACCTCAATATTGACCGGAGACAAACAATGACGGGAAATAGTTTCGAAATTATTTTTGACGAGCTTTCGAACAGTATTTTTGGTTATTGTCTACGTCCCATAGGAGCCGAGTTCGAGGGGGGTTAGCGTCGAAACGCCTCCCCCTGCGCGGCGAAGGTGGCGCCGAGCACCGTGCCGTTCTAACCCGGCACGGCGAAAGTTAGCGGGTTAAGGTTTGGATTGAGGGCTTTGAGGCATTTTACCCGTCTGTGTATTTGTCCAGGAGCAGCGGCGGAGAGCGGGCGCGGTCGGCCGGATCTCTGTGTGACTGTGTGTCTGTGTGTCTGTCCATGAGCGGCGGCGGAGAGCGGGCGCGGCCGGCCGGATCTCTGTGTGACTGTGTGTGTCTGTGTGTCTGTCCAGGAGCGGCGGTGGAGAGCGTCGCGCGGCCGGCCGGATCTCTGTGTGACTGTGTGTGTCTGTGTGTCTGTCCAGGAGCGGCGGTGGAGAGCGTCGCGCGGCCGGCCGGATCTCTGTGTGACTGTGTGTGTCTGTGTGTCTGTCCAGGAGCGGCGGCGGAGAGCGGGCGCGGTCGGCCGGATCTCTGTGTGACTGTGTGTCTGTGTGTCTGTCCAGGAGCGGCGGCGGAGAGCGGGCGCGGCCGGCCGGATCTCTGTGTGACTGTGTGTGTCTGTCCAGGAGCGGCGGTGGAGAGCGTCGCGCGGCCGGCCGGATCTCTGTGTGACTGTGTGTGTCTGTGTGTCTGTCCAGGAGCGGCGGTGGAGAGCGTCGCGCGGCCGGCCGGATCTCTGTGTGACTGTGTGTGTCTGTGTGTTTGTCCAGGAGCGGCGGCGGAGAGCGGGCGGGGCCGGCCGGATCTCTGTGTGACTGTGTGTGTCTGTGTGTCTGTCCAGGAGCGGCGGCGGAGAGCGTCGCGCGGCCGGCCGGATCTCTGTGTGACTGTGTGTGTCTGTGTGTCTGTCCAGGAGCGGCGGTGGAGAGCGTCGCGCGGCCGGCCGGATCTCTGTGTGACTGTGTGTGTCTGTGTGTCTGTCCAGGAGCGGCGGCGGAGAGCGGGCGCGGCCGGCCGGATCTCTGTGTGACTGTGTGTGCCTGTGTGTCTGTCCAGGAGCGGCGGCGGAGAGCGTCGCGCGGCCGGCCGGATCTCTGTGTGACTGTGTGTCTGTCCAGGAGCGCCGGTGGAGAGCGGGCGCGGCCGGCCGGATCTCTGTGTGACTGTGTGTGTCTGTGTGTGTGTCCAGGAGCGGCGGCGGAGAGCGGGCGCGGCCGGCCGGATCTCTGTGTGACTGTGTGTGTCTGTGTGTCTGTCCAGGAGCGGCGGTGGAGAGCGTCGCGCGGCCGGCCGGATCTCTGTGTGACTGTGTGTGTCTGTGTGTCTGTCCATGAGCGGCGGCGGAGAGCGGGCGCGGCCGGCCAGATCTGACTGTGTCTGATCGTGTGTGTGTGTGTTGTGTGTGTGTGTGTGTGTGTGTGTGTGTGTGTGTGTGTGTGTGTGTGTGTGTGTGTGTGTGTGTGTGTGTGTCTGTGTCTGTGTCTGTGTCTGTGTCTGTGTCTGTGTCTGTGTCTGTGTCTGTGTCTGTGTCTGTGTCTGTGTGTGTGTGTGTGTGTGTGTGTGTGTGTGTGTGTGTGTGTGTGTGTGTGTGTGTATGACCGTGTGTCTGTGTGTCTGTGTGTCTGTCCAGGAGCGGCGGCGGAGAGCGCCGCGCGGCCGGCCGGTGTCGGTATGACGCTACAGGAGCTGCAGCAGCTGATGACACTCCAGGCGCAGCTGTCAGGACTGCAGGCGGCCGCCGGCGCCGCCGCACAGATCGGTTAGACACTCCGCCATACTCCGGTACCAACACTCGGACACTCGGCTGCACTCCGGTACCGACACTCAGAAACCCGGCCGCACTCCGGTACCGACACTCGGACACTCGGCCGCACTCCGGTACCGACACTCAGAAACCCGGCCGCACTCCGGTACCGACACTCAGAAACCCGGCCGCACTCCGGTACCGACACTCAGAAACCCGGCCGCACACTGGTACCGACACTCAGAAACCCGGCCGCACTCCGGTACCGACACTCAGAAACCCGGCCGCACTCCGGTACCAACACTCAGACACTCGGCCGCACTCCGGTGCCAGCACTCAGACACTCGGCCGCACCCGGTACCAACACTCAGACACTCGGCCGCACTGTGGTACCAACACTCGGACACTTGGCCGCACTCCGGTACCAACACTCAGACACTCGGCCGCACTCCGGTACCAACACTCAGACACTCGGCCGCACTCCGGTACCGACACTCAGACACTCGGCCGCGCTCCGGTACCGACACTCAGAAACCCGGCCGCACTCCGGTACCGACACTCAGAAACCCGGCCGCACTCCGGTACCGACACTCAGAAACTCGGCCGCACTCCGGTACCGATACTCAGAAACCCGGCCGCACTCCGGTACCGACACTCGGACACTCGGCCGCACTCCGGTACCGACACTCAGACACTCGGCCGCACTCCGGTACCAACACTCAGAAACCCGGCCGCACTCCGGTACCGACACTCAGAAACCCGGCCGCACTCCGGTACCAACACTCGGACACTCGGCCGCATTCCGGTACCGACACTCAGAAACCCGGCCGCACTCCGGTACCGACACTCAGACACTCGGCCGCACTCCGGTACCAGCACTCAGACACTCGGACGCACTCCGGTACCGACACTCAGAAACCCGGCCGCACTCCGGTACCGACACTCAAAAACCCGGCCGCACTCTGATACCGACACTCAGAAACCCGGCCGCACTCCGGTACCGACACTCAGAAACCCGGCCGCACTCCGGTACCGACACTCAGACACTCGGCCGCACTCCGGTACCGACACTCAGAAACCCGGCCGCACTCCGGTACCAACACTCGGACATTCGGCCGCACTCCGGTACCGACACTCAGACACTCGGCTGCACTCCGGTACCGACACTCGGACACTCGGCCGCACTCCGGTACCGACACTCAGAAACCCGGCCGCACTCCGGTACCGACACTCAGAAACCCGGCCGCACTCGTGTCGTCCGTGTTGGCACGCGCCGTTTGTTTGCAGGAATCCGATTACTCTATAATCAGACAGTTTTGCGCTTAGATTCGACTTTGCGCAGTTAAAATCGACAGCACCGAAACACGACAGTAGCCGCAAATTGCACACCTAAAATGCTCTCGTGATAGACTTTTCTTAAAACTACAAATATCTCTTAAGAAAATATATTATAATCACGGCAAACTTTGCAGAAAGGTAAATAAACGCATCCCGAATTCGCATGTGCCATTTTGCCACTGTCTTCATGCATAATAAGTGAGAAAAATGCATATTTAAAATTATGTTCGAAACTGCACCGTAATCCGACATATCGTTGTTAAATTGCGCCGTTGTTCGACAGCTCAAATTGGGCTTTAATGGTCGAGTTGGGGGGGGGGGGGGTTGGCTGTAATTTCTGCATTTATGAACGAATTGATAAATATGAATATGCGTCTTGGAGGCCATTTCGCGCTTTTTATTATTCGTACAGCTGGTTTAAGTTCTCTAATATCTATAAGCATTGATTTGCACTTGTAAAATGGGAAATATGATTCAGGCTACAATACCTAATGAAAGTTATAAACCTTGCCTGGATGTTGAGCCGGAATTTGTGACATTTAGTTTTTTGTTTAACGGCACATTTATATGTCGTTGATGGTTTGATATGATAGATAGGTTCATAAAAAAACATACCGATACTTAAATGTTCATATAAAACTGGATATTTACTTCAAAATTTATGTTTTAAAAAAAATTAGACCTGTCGACCTGCGGCGCGATTGCCAGTGATTCTTCTCAAACACGACACGATGCAGTGAGCTACGAGCGCACTGCGCCATTTTCAAACACTACTGTGCGATACGGGCGCCCCGCGCTTGTATTAGACAGTACAAAAATTGCTCCATATTTGTGCGCTTGAAGACGATACTTGTTAGATCCTGACATTAACGTGGATGCGTCATACATGTATCAAAAGTGTCATTTATCCAGCGCTTTTATTCGACATTATTGCGCTATATTCAGACAGTGCGATATTTACGAAGATTGTCTCAGAGGCGGTCCCAGGCGGTCAGTTTGTGGGGATCAAGTAGGTACCCCAAAAAAACTGTGAAATTCTGTTAACTTGGGTTGCGCTCGCTTCTGCTCTATTATCTTTAATATTTCCTTCAATATTCTTTAAAATATTACCCCTGACCTATGACCTGTTTTTCAAGGTCATGTCAAGCGCAACTGGCGCCCTGTAGCATTGCTGCTTGTATCTTATGCACTTTCCGAGTGCTTGCTGTTCAGGAGCATATGAGTAGGTGTGAGCAGGTGACATTTGCGGGTTTCACTGAGACCTTTCAGAAGTCAACCCAGGTCACTGACCTCTGATGACTTAAGTGACCTTGTTTGACCTCGTGATTTTTTAAAGTATATTTTTAGACGCTGATTTCGAATTTGACATTTATTTTACACAATTATGGGTCCCACTATTATATCTTATAGGTCAACCGAGGTCACAGATCTCAGATAACCTTTTGACTTTTGACAGAGGTCAGGAACCTAGGGTTATTAGAAGCGCATTCCACTAACGACAAGGAATGTGCTGAACTTTCAATCACGACTCTAGCTTGATTACAATTCATTATATTTGAACATACACATTTGTGATGATATCCTAGTCTTTTACATCTACACGACCTAAGTGGTCATCAAATGACCCAGGACCTTAACCCGGCAGTCACTGGGGTATATTCTGTAACACGACTCACTGGGGGGGGGGGGGGGGGGGGGGGCTTTTTAGCCCCCCCCCCCCTGGTATCGTCAGAACCAATGATCTCAGCGGGACGCGCAAGGCGGCATTCGAAAGCGCTCAATGAGAGAAGCCTAACGCAAACTTAAACAAATCAAATTAAGGTCACATGTCAGGTCACGGTCAAGTCAAACGTCAAAATCGAGGTATTTGAGTTTATGGACAATACTTGCCATCCATGGCCTTCGATTGCGCCTATAATCACCCAAAGTGCTGTCAAAGGTATGATACATATCTCACATGAGCTAAAGTGAGATTGTTGGAAAAGAGCAAGGTCAAGGTCAGGTCACAAAAGGTCACTACACACAAAATATCCACGAAAGTCATGCAGCACATGGTTTATGGATGCTTTTACGCGTAGAATTCGATAGTAGTAGTCGTTTTAACACCTGAATTCATTTACGTGAAGTTAGTGTCAAGTTCAGGTCAAGTTCAGGTCACTGAAGGTCAAAATTTGAAATTGATAAATCGAAATAAAAAAGGCATGTTTCTATATCAGATTTATCTAAAGAAAACAGTGCTGGCATTTATTTGTCTGTATCCGGTCAATAAAATCCAAAAAACGCAATTTCAAAATCTGTCGTCATGATTTACCCATACTTTATATGCCATGAAAGTAAAAAAAGATATCATTTTGAAATTTGGTATGGTAGTTGCCCATATGTTGTTATCGGATATATATTCCATTTTTTTCAATATCTTTGAAATGTTTGATTTTGTGAGTGAATTTTGTGAATGTTTGATTTTGATTTTGTGAAATTTGATTTTGTGATCTTTGAAATGTTTGATGTTTGATTTTTTTCACAAAAAAAAAAAAAAAAAAAAAATTTGGGGCCAAAACCCAAATGTTTCGAAATTTCGAAATAGCCGGTTTGTAGTCCTTGCAATGTTCTACCTTTTAGCGTTTTTCGATTGCATTTTGCTTCATATGCGGCATTTGTACGGCCTGGCAAAATTTAGCCGATTTTGGTGTCAAAATCGTGTTTAGTGACGTCACTAAATTCACTATATATAAATTAAAAAAAATCTGACGAAATTTTTCAATTTTTATCATAAGGTGTGAAAATGATGCCCAGATAGGTACTGAAAGTTTGGCATCGATATCTCCATTAGTTATTGAGATATTCCTAATATTCCTATGGGGGGGGGGGGGGGCTACCCCCCCTCCCAGTGACTTGCTGGTTAAAATCGAGTATCAACGGCTTCCTCTCATAACAAGGAACACACAGGTTCTTGAATCGAATATTAGGGGGGAAACGCCAAGGGGGCCGTACGAACCTAGCCCCCCCCCCCCCCCTCTCCTCCCATCTCCACTGTCACGTAGGTATCCGACGCTGCACTGGCGAGGGTTAAGTCAGACCTACTATTTCGTGAAGGAATCGGCGCCTCTCTGTACGTGTGTGAAGGGTCTACCTTCCTCCCTGACTCTGTGCAGAGGTGAAGGCAGTGTCCCAAAACTACATTTTTGCTTGGGTGTCAGAGTGGGAAATTCGGCAAAAAAAAGACAATGAGAGGGGATAATTATGTAGAAAATTGTGCAATGTTGATTTCTGTTTTGAATATGAAAAGCAGTAGTTTTGGTCGAAATCATGTATTTTTAGACAATATTTATGTCAGAATACCACAATTCATAATTGGGGAGTGGAAAATTCACTCCTTAAATGGGGAGTGAGAGTGGACAATTATTCACATTTGGGTGTCATTTCCCACCCAAATTGATACATTTTGGGACACTGGGTGAAGGTTGAGGTGAAAGTGAGGTGAAGGCGAATTGTTAGTGACGTTACCACATCACTTGAATGAAATCACATGGCGATTGTGGAGCGAGTAGCCGATGCAGCTGCGAAAGTTGGCTGAGATGTTATGTCGATGCGTATCGCCGGCGGTACTGTCTGCGTCTGTATGACAACCTGGACAGGGGAATAAACATAGAACATTGCATTCCCAGATGAAATCGCTGTATTTGAACTGCTTTGCTGTTTTTCTCCTTTTTCTACACACTGTCATGATATCTGCGTTTCCATTTTACACACACTGTTATATCGGCGTTCACGCGATACCCGTAACGTTACACACGCAGCACAAAGGACACACGGATGTACGCAACGGTACAGCTCAAACGTAAAACTAGAACTACACCAAACTGAACCCTGACAACGAAATCACTCCAGAACCTGTATACCGAAATAAAGCAGCTCGCAAGACGGTTTTATTTCACCAAACCCCGAATGCAACACGGCTCGACTCTACCCGGGAAATCTAGTCCCGTGGATCCATGCGAGTTAAGTCCGTAATGCGCTGCTGAGTCTGTTCTTCTCTGTTCTGGGACACCGCAAGTCAAAAAGTGGCCTGTGCCGTGACATGGACGCGAGAACATGTTCTGTACAGACTGATTTGCACCTGAAAGACATGCGCCGTGCCTCTCGTCTAATGGCCGCTTCACCGGTAGAAAATCGCGCACGACTCTCCCGATGCATGGTGCCGGCACAGCTCGGTATCGTACTTTATTGTTCCTCGTGACCAAAAACCACACTGTTTCCCGCCATGATACCTCACCCCTCCCCACACATGCCATCACTCGTCCCTTCCCCTCCCCACACTCTGCATCGCTCGTCCCTCCCCTCCCACACTCTACATCACTCGTCCCCCCTCTCCACACTCTACATCACTCGTCCCTTCCCCTCCCCACACATGCCATCACTCGTCCCTTCCCCTCCCCACACATGCCATCACTCGTCCCTTCCCCTCCCCACACATGACATCACTCGCCCCTCCCCCTCCCCACACATGACATCACTCGTCCCTCCCCTCCCCACACAAGCCATCACTCGTCCCTCCCCTCTCCACACTCTACATCACTCGTCCCTTCCCCTCTCCACACATGCCATCACTCGTCCCTTCCCCTCCACACACTCTATATCACTCGTCCCGCCCCCTCCCTACACATGCATCACTCGTCCCTCCCCTTCCCCACACATGACATCAATCGTCCCTCCCCCTCTCCACACACATGACATTACTCGTCACTTCCCCTTCCCATACATGCTGCCCTTCATCCTCTTAAACTTTCGGCGGCGTCCACCCGGCAATTCTTGGCCGCATAGGCTCTATACGCCGTGTCAGGCCTATGAGGCGCCGGCTGATCTGAGATGAGGCCAGGTCCGCTGTCCCCGCTGGGCGCCGGCAGGTCGCGGCCGCCACTCCAGCTGGGCGCCGGCAGGTCCCGCCCGCCACTCCAGCTGGGCGCCGGCAGGTCGCGCCCGCCACTCCAGCTGGGCGCCGGCAGGTCGCGCCCGCCACTCCAGCTGGGCGCCGGCAGGTCGCGCCCGCCACTCCAGCTGGGCGCCGGCAGGTCGCGCCCGCCACTCCCGCTGGGCGCCAGCAAGTCGCGCCCACCACTCCAGCTGGGCGCCGGCAGGTCGCGCCCGCCACTCCCGCTGGGCGCCGGCAGGTCGCGCCCGCCACTCCCGCTGGGCGCCGGCAGGTCGCGCCCGCCACTCCCGCTGGGCGCCAGCAAGTCGCGCCCACCACTCCCGCTGGGCGCCGGCAGGTCGCGCCCGCCACTCCCGCTGGGCGCCGGCAGGTCGCGCCCACCACTCCCGCTGGGCGCCAGCAAGTCGCGCCCACCACTCCCGCTGGGCGCCGGCAGGTGGCGCCCTCCACTCCAGCTGGGCGCCGGCAGGTCCCGCCTGCCACTCCCGCTGGGCGCCAGCAAGTCACGCCCACCACTCCCGCTGGGCGCCGGCAGGTCGCGCCCGCCACTCCCGCTGGGCGCCGGCAGGTCCCGCCCGCCACTCCAGCTGGACGCCAGCAGGTCGCGCCCGCCACTCCCGCTGGGCGCCGGCAGGTCCCGCCCGCCACTCCAGCTGGGCGCCAGCAGGTCGCGCCCGCCACTCAAGCTGGGCGCCGGCAGGTCGCGCCCGCCACTCCCGCTGGGCGCCGGCAAGTCGCGCCCGCCACTCAAGCTGGGCGCCGGCAGGTCGCGCCCGCCACTCCCGCTGGGCGCCAGCAGGTCGCGCCCGCCACTACAGCTGGGCGCCGGCAAGTCGCGCCCGCCACTCCAGCTGGGCGCCGGCAAGTCGCGCCCGCCACTCCAGCTGGGCGCCGGCAGGTCCCGCCCGCTAGCTGGGCGCCAGCAGGTCGCGCCCGCCACTCCCGCTGGGCGCCGGCAGGTCGCGCCCGCCACTCCCGCTGGGCGCCGGCAGGTCGTGCCCGCCACTCCAGCTGGGCGCCAGCAGGTCGCACCCGCCACTCCCGCTGGGCGCCGGCAGGTCGCGCCCGCCACTCTTGCTGGGCGCCGGCAGGTCGCGCCCGCCACTACAGCTGGGCACCGGCAAGTCGCGCCCGCCACTCCAGCTGGGCGCCGGCAGGTCCCGCCCGCCACTCTAGCTGGGCGCCAGCAGGTCGCGCCCGCCACTCCAGCTGGGCGCCAGCAGGTCGCGCCCGCCACTACAGCTGGGCGCCGGCAAGTCGCGCCCGCCACTCCAGCTGGGCGCCAGCAGGTCGCGCCCGCCACTACAGCTGGGCGCCGGCAAGTCGCGCCCGCCACTTCCGCCGAGCGCCGGCAGGTCGCGCCCGCCACTCCAGCTGGGCGCCAGCAGGTCGCGCCTGCCACTCCCGCTGGGCGCCGGCAGGTCGCGCCCGCCACTCCAGCTGGGCGCCAGCAGGTCGCGCCTGCCACTCCCGCTGGGCGCCGGCAGGTCGCGCCCGCCACTCCCGCTGGGCGCCAGCAAGTCGCGCCCACCACTCCAGCTGGGCGCCGGCAGGTCGCGCCCGCCACTCCCGCTGGGGACGTCGCACTGTGGAAGGTCGGAAAATGTAATGTTAGGTATCGGACCCAGACTTAAGATTTATAGTGATGCTTTAAAACAAAATATTATCCAGAATATTGACAAATGCATGTGATACTAATGTTATCATAAACAGAATCACCTCAACAAATATTAGCACCGCATTAAGCGATGATTTATAATAGCGCTGTTCCAAAACCATTTGTATGTTCTGCCTACGTTATCACATGCAAGCCCGAAAGAAACAAAGACACGAACAAAACATTTTCCGAAACAGTCGCTCGCAGTTAGTCGAGTCGGTCGAAAATTCAAAGTTCAGATGGTCAAATTCGGTCGCATTTCGAGTTAATGTTAAATACAGATAATATCCATCGGGCTGACTAAAATGTCAGTGAGGCCATGGGATGAGGATAGGCCACTCAGATCAGAGCCCTACTGGACACAATGTCATGCGGTCAGAATGGGCCATTCAGACCAGAGTCCTGCTGGGCACAAGCCCATGGTGTCAGGATAGGCCACTCAGACCAGAGCCTTACTGGACGACACAAGGTCATGGGGTCAGAATGGGCCATTCGGACCAGAGTCCTGCTGGGCACAAGGCCATGGGGTCAGGATAGGCCACTCAGACCAGAGCCCTACTGGACGACACAAGGTCATGGGGTCAGGATAGGCCATTCAGACCAGAGTCCTGCTGGGCACAAGGTCATGGGGTCAGGATAG
Organism: Chirona hameri; assembly: GCA_036785665.1. Lineage (NCBI taxonomy): Eukaryota > Metazoa > Arthropoda > Thecostraca > Balanomorpha > Balanidae > Chirona > Chirona hameri. The sequence continues at coordinate 17,782 of JAXIVJ010005340.1, read as the reverse complement.
GCCACTCAGACCAAAGCCCTACTGGACGACACAAGGTCATGGGGTCAGGATAGGCCACATAGACCAGACACCACCTCAGCACACTACTCTGAGGACACACCACCTCAGCACACCACTCTGAGGACACACACCACCTCAGCACATCACTCTGAAGACACACACCACCTCAGCACATCACTCTGAGGACACACACCACCTCAGCACACCACTCTGAGGACACACACCACCTCAGCACACCACTCTGTGGACACACACCACCTCAGCACACCACTCTGAAGACACACACCACCTCAGCACACCACTCTGAAGACACACACCACCTCAGCACATCACTCTGAAGACATACACCACCTCAGCATACCACTCTGAAGACACACACCACCTGAGCACAGCACTCTGAGGACACACACCACCTCAGCACACCACTCTGAGGACACACACCACCTCAGCACACCACTATGGAGACACACCACCTCAGCACATCACTCTGCGGACACACACCACCTCAGCACATCACTCTGAAGACACACACCACCTCAGCACATCACTCTGAAGACACACACCACCTCAGCACACCACTCTGAAGACACACACCACCTCAGCACATCACTCTGAAGACACACACCACCTCAGCACATCACTCTGAGGACATACACCACCTCAGCACATCACTCTGAATACATGCACGACCTCAGCACACCACTCTGATGACACACACCACTCTGAGGACACACACCACCTCAGCACACCACTCTGAAGACACACACCACCTCAGCACACCACTCTGAATACACACACCACCTCAGCACACCACTCTGAAGACACACACCACCTCAGCACATCACTCTGAATACACACACCACCTCAGCACACCACTCTGAAGACATACACCACCTCAGCACACCACTCTGAAAACACATACCACCTCAGCACACCACTCTGAAGACACACACCACCTCAGCACACCACTCTGAAGACATACACCACCTCAGCACATCACTCTGAAGACACACACCACCTCAGCACACCACTCTGAAGACACACACCACCTCAGCACATCACTCTGAAGACACACACCACCTCAGCACACCACTCTGAAGACACACACCACCTCAGCACACCACTCTGAGGACACACACCACCTCAGTACACCACTATGAAGACACACCACCTCAGCACACCACTCTGAGGACACACACCACCTCAGCACACCACTCTGAGGACACACACCACCTGAGCACACCACTCTGAATACACACACCACCTCAGCACACCACTCTGAAGACACACACCAACTCAGCACATCACTCTGAATACACACACCACCTCAGCACAATACTCTGAAGAAACACACACCACCTCAGCACACCACTCTGAACAGGGGCGTGATTCTTGATTCTATTCAGGCGGGGGGGGGGGGCTTCAGCCCCCCCCAACTTGTGGCTCAGCTCCCTCCCCCAACTTGTCAGTCAGCCCCCCCCCCCCCCAAAAAAAAAAAAATATTAGACATACAAAACAGTGAGAAAAAAAAGAAGTGAAAACAAAACAGATTTAACATATTACTTATTATATAAACTAAAGATCAACACTATGTATTGACAAGCAGGTAGCCTAAACAGTTAACCATGTACACACACATGAAAATATGGCACTTTATGAAATATGTGCACAGTAAAATGAGCAAAGCAAGACATCCCAATTTGGCCTTGGTCCTGACGAACAAGAATCAGAATGCACCTTAACATTGGTCGAAGGTGTGCAGATTTTGAACACAATTATGGTTATGCAAATGACACTGAACAAATAAAACAAATATGATTTGACCATCTCACAGCACACTGATTACTCTAGGCTGGAACAAGAACATGAATGATCATAGACCTAACAAGTATACCTAAGTAAGAGTTATAAGAATCAGGAGAACCTTCAATTTGCTCATAATGTTCCAGAAATACAAGTATGTTTCACAAGATAAATTAATGTCAGTGTGATCACAAGTGGAGAGGTATATCAGTTTAGGTCATTTGGGGGAGGGGGGAATATAGATCCAAATTCCAATAACAAAGAACCTAAAACTTGCAAAACAAAGCACAAATATTGGAAAACAGCACATCCAAGAATGCCAATGTAACTAAGGCAAGCTACATGCGCATTTTTTGGCATAGCTGCGCCATATTTGTCTCTTATTATTACTCATTGATCTCTATTATAACTAGATGGCCGACTACTGCGCTCAGGCCGTTCCCGACAGCAATTCACTAGCGAGGCAAAAATGTGCTTCTTCTTCTAAAGTTAACACTAAACCCTACGACGAAATTTGTAGTGTCTTGGAACTAAGGGCATCTTAGGTATTTCTGTGCAAGATATTTGATATTTTAATACAATTTTGTAATGAGAATAAGACAAGCTATCTATGGAATGCAAAAGTAAGACATGTTATCCAGTTTTGCAGCTGATAAGTGGTGCTGAAGTGGAGGTGTGTGGGAGCCTCAACTTTAAAATAGTCACGTGACTTCGCCTTTTTACCTCTTTACCGTGAAGCGCTCGCGACGTGAACTCGCGCGCGTGTGGTGGCTGCGTGTAAAACCTGAGGCAAGATTCGCTGTGATGGGCTTGGTGCTGTGTCAGATTATATCAGTATTCAGTATTCAATTAAATTCAAAGCCAGTAACCAGAATTCAAAGTACCGTGGTTGAGATGTTGCGTTGAAGTGTCGTGTTGAACTTGTCACGCTGTTGGTACACGATAGCATAATGGTTAGGAGTTGAGGGGCGTTTTTTGTCTCTAAATTTCGCACCATTTCGCATAAAATAGATGACTTGGATTCAAGGGGGAACGGTGCCCGGTGCCCCCCCCCCCTGTTTCACCGCCTATGGATGCGAATCCCGACTCTCTCAGGGCGATATCAGGCGGCCGGAGTGCCCCCGCAGGCGGCTAGAGTGCCCCCTCAGGCGGACAGAGTGTCCCCTCAGGCGGCCAGAGGGCTCCTCAGGCGGACAGAGTACCCCTCAGGCGGTCAGAGTGCCCCTCAGGCGGCTAGAGTGCCCCCTCAGGCGACTAGAGTGCCCCCTCAGGCGACTAGAGTGCCCCCTCAGGCGGTCAGAGGGCCCCCTCAGGCGGCCAGAGTGCCCCCTCAGGTGGCCAGAGTGCCCCCTCAGGTGGCCAGAGTGCCCTCTCAGACGGCCAGAGTGCCCCCTCAGGCGGCCAGAGTGCCCCCCTCAGGCGATCAGAGTGCCCCCTCAGGCGATCAGAGTGCCCCCTCAGGCGGTCAGAGGGCCCCCTCAGGCGCCTGAGAGGGCCCTTTGGCCGCCTGAGAGGGCCAAAGGGCCCTCTCAGGCGGCCAAAGGGCCCCTCAGGCAGCCAGAGTGCCCCCTCAGGCGGTCAGTGCCCCCTCAGGCGGCCAGAGGGCCCCTCAGGCGGCCAGAGGACCCATCAGGCGGCCAGAGTGCCCCTCATTCGAGGCTCAAGGGGGGGGGGGGGCATGGCCCCCTGCCCCCCTCTGGATCCGCCACTGGCGCGTGCCGCGTGAGGGGTGTGCAAAGTATTTGGTTCCAAAACACTTTGCACACCCCTCACGCGGCACGCGCCATGCGCAGTGGTAGTCGCTCACGTGAGTCGGCACTGGTCTCAAACAGGGTAGGGTGGATGGGGCTACTCAGCAAAGAAGTCCGCTTGTCATCGGACGTGCGGTTGCAGAGATATGAGCTTCTCCAAAAGCTGGCGGGCATGGCATGCCGATTTACAATATACACTTAGGCGGAAATAGAAATAGACTTAGGCGGCGGAAATAGGCGGGGACGTTCGACCCGGTTTGACTGTTTTGCGGTCTGCGCGCTTTCGTTTGTCGGATAATTACTTCTTGGATATTTTTTCGAAGCAATAATTTTACCAGCATTCTTCGCCTAAAACCCCATTGCATCCAACGAAACCATTAAAAATGTCAAGGATCGGCTCATTTGTTTTATTTTAGGCCTTATTTTTAGCGAATTTAAGATGGGGGGGGGGGGCAATGGGCGGTCGGGCGCTTTTGCCTCGTTATAGATGGCGCTAGTGTCGCCCGGCGGGAACGGGCAGCGAGCGGCCGGCCGTACGGCAGTCGGCTGTCTGGTTATATTATAGGTCAATGTTATTACTAAAGTAATGCCGTTTGGTTTTAGCCTAATTTGTTTGCCTTGTGGGAAATATGTTATATGTATTTTTCCATCTCTGATCTCAGCCGTAATATATTGAATGACATGGCCCTGGACCTTGGCATCAACTTTTAGAGACGCCTCTTACACGGACAAGGGGCTTTTGGGTCAGGATTTGTGTTGAAACCATTCATTTTGTTAAAGGGACATTGCCACGTCGCAGGCCAATATGGAGTTTTTGGTGTGTATCGGTCGATTAGCGTGTCCGATTTCCCTGCAAAATTTTGTTCCCGAAACTCCCAGATTAGATCAGAAATACATTTGCACCACTCATGCTTGCCAAGCATTCGTAAACTTGGAGTGGCCACATCACTATTTAGAATCACTTCTTTGCGGACTGTTATTTTCTTTTGAATGTTGCAAACTCAACATCACCATTCCGTCAGTGCACTTTCAAATTAAAAAGCGTATGCAGTTAATTATATTTTCAACAACCTTAGCCTCTTTCATAATAAAACAGCAAGAATTACTATGGCTCGACTTTGGGACCGTAGGAGTTATGTGACCTATACCTTATAACACAGATCGACTTTTCAAGGTCAAGTCTCGGCGAATTCGTACGCTTCGGCTTTGGGCGGACGCCAATACCACAGCCAAACTGGATGAGAGCGGCCATCATGAATCTAGTACTGAGCACAGCTGGGACCAACGTTTTGGAGTTAGAAATCAATACAAAATGCTTTGCCGATACACTGCTTTAGGTGCTGCATGAGCAAGTTTGAGCTTGAGCATACATGATTGTTGATCCCCACCATTCATTTAAGTTGCTTTTTAGAAATCCTCCGGAGGTGGCAATATCCCTTTAAAGGAAATAGTTCACCTTCAACATTAGTTTTAAACTGAGATAGCAGTTTTGTAGCCCGTGTTGGGAAACCCCTATCTGCAAGTTTTCTTGACTGAAAGACTCCAGCCGAATATATTTGATTTTTGGCGAAGGAATGCGGTGCTGGCGAAATAATGTGGTGCTGGATCTAGCCCGGGCAGAGGCTATACCATCAGACAATCAGATCGCTGTTCGACTGCCGGCTCTCACGTTAGCCAGTGCTAGTGGGCTCGCGGGTTGCCTAGCAACGTGCGATTCACCAATCAGGA
>JAXIVJ010005340.1:0-7500 GCA_036785665.1 Chirona hameri | reverse complement strand
GGCTATACGCTGCCCAGGTCTGGCTGAGGAGCGAGACGGCATACGGTGTAGGTCTGACTGAGGGGTGAGACGGCACATACGCTGCCCTGAGGGTCATACGCTGTCCCAGTCTGGCTGAGGGGTGAGACGGTCATACGCTGCCTCGGTCCGGCTGAGGGGGAGGGGGGAGAGAAAGCCATACGCTGCCCCGGTCTGGCTGAAGGGTGAGACGGCCATGCGCTGCCCTGGTCTGGCTGAGGGGCGAGACGGTCATACGCTGCCTCGGTCCGGCTGAGGGGAAGGGGGAGAGAAAGCCATACACTGCCCCGGTCTGGCTGAAGGGTGAGACGGCCATGCGCTGCCCTGGTCTGGCTGAGGGGCGAGACGGTCATACGCTGCCTCGGTCCGGCTGAGGGGGAAGGGGAAGAGAAAGCCATTCACTGCCCCGGTCTGGCTGAGGGGCGAGACGGTCATACGCTGCCTCGGTCCGGCTGAGGGGGAAGGGGGAGAGAAAGCCATACACTGCCCCGGTCTGGCTGAGGGGGAAGGGGGAGAGAAAGCCATACACTGCCCCGGTCTGGCTGAGGGGTGAGACGGTCATACGCTGCCCCGGTCTGGCTGAGGGTGAGACGGTTATACGCTGCCCCGGTCCGGCTGAGGGAGGGGGGGAGGGGACGGCCTTACGCTGCCCCGGTCTGGCTGAGGTGCGAGACGGCATACGCTGCAGGTCTGACTGAGGGGTGAGATGGCTATACGCTTCCCCGGTCCGGCTGAGGGAGGGGGGACGGCCTTACGCTGCCCCGGTCTGGCTGAGGGGCGAGACGGCATACGCTGCAGGTCTGACTGAGAGGGATGAGACGGCCATACGCTTCCCCGGTCCGGCTGAGTGGGGGGGGGGGGGGAGGGGGAGACGGCCATACGCTGCCTCGGTCAGACTGAAGGGTGAGACGGCCATACGTTGTCCCGGTCTGGCTGAGGGGTGAGACGGCATACACTGCACCGATCCGGCTGAGTGGCGAGATGTCCACACGCTGCAGGTCTGACTGAGGGGTAGGACGGCCATACGCTGCCCCGGTCTGGCTGAGGGGGGGGGGGGAGGGCATACACTGCCCCCGGTCTGGCTGAGGGGCGAGACGGCATAAGCTGCAGGTCTGACTGAGGGGTAAGACGGCCATACGCTGCCCCGGTCCTGATGATGGGGGGAGACCATACGCTGCCCCGGTCCAGCTGCGGGGCGAGACGGTCATACGCTGCACCGGTCTGACAGAGGGGTGAGACGGCCATACGCTGCCACGGTCCGGCTCAGTCAGCGCTCTTGCCAGCGCGGCGGTCAAGTCTACTTCAAGGAGAAGCAGCACGGTGTGGGGATGAGAGTTGACTCACTGCAGCGAGTGCGCCAGCTGGGGTACACCGTGAGCGAGCGCTGAGGTTTACCGAGTGCCACGTTCTCTGGGAGACTCGAGTGGTGACGGTCTCAGTGATGACCGACTCGGCATACCGTCACAGCTGCTTCTGGCCGAGGTGAGACTTGAGCTGAGCCAGTTTTTCTTCTATGGAGCACCGACTGCTTTCCGAGGTAAAGTTGCGAGCTTCATGACAACTGTGTTCTGAGTTTGAGTTATCGCGTTATCTTCAGTAACATATTGTTTAAGTTTTGCTTTGCTAGTAACTGCTTGTGATGTCCTGGTGCAGCTAGAGTGCACTTACCATCGTCAGACTGTTGATTGTGTTATTTGCTGTGTTTGAGCCTATCACGATATTGAGTGATCACTGTTGATTGCACCCGCGTATAATTGTTTTGTTGAAGCTTGCAGATAGCATGTATATTATATATTGTCGTGGCTTGGCTCAGAAGGCGTCTTCGTCTTTAAGTTTAGAGGCCCCGTGATCTGGTGGTGCACACTTCCTGATACTACTTCCTGTTACACTAGATATAGATAGCGTTCGTTGCTTAGTCACTGTCGGCACGAGTATTGCGTAAGCTGTTCCGATTGTATTTTTTCACTACGTTTCCGAAAATTAGCATTTATAGATGTTGCAGGCTCCGCGTACCTGTTTTTCTTTCTTTGCCATAACGTTTGGTTCGTCTTTTTTGTTTTACATAACTGCACAGACCCACTCACAGGTGCACCCTCTCGCACACGCACAGACATCTCTCGCACAACGCACGCACAGGAATATACGCACGCACACATGTGCACGCGCACGCGCACAGGCACAAGCACACGCACACACGGCGTCAGGCACGAGCTCACAACATTCCTGCCTTCAATCTGCTTGTATACATGTTTTCCATTTCCAGGTGTGAACGAGGTTCACACAGTTTAGTTCGAAATGACTGAGTTAACATTAACATCAATGAACTGTAGAGGCCTGGGTGATTTAAAGAAGCGTAGAGACGTTTTGCATTTCATGAAAAACCAAAGCTATGATATTTTGTTTCTTCAAGATACCCATCTTACTAAAGAGTCGATTCCTTATTTTAACAGCTTGTGGAAAGGGAAAAGTTACCACTCATGCTACACGAGTCGCAGTCGAGGGGTATGCATCATGATTAAGAATAGCCTACAGCATGAACTCATTAAAGTTAAACACTCCGACTGCGGAAATTTCATTATCGTTGTATGCAAATTAGGTACACAAACCTACTTAATGGCTAACATCTATGGTCCTAATGACGACGATCCCAATTTCTACCGCACCCTTGCCAATCATTTGGAGTCATTTCAAACCGATCATACGATTATAGGAGGAGATTTTAATTTTGTAATCGACCCTAAAGTTGATTCATTCAATTACGTTCGTGAGTATAATATAAATGCAAAGCAAGTTTCTTGAATTTCACAAATGATAACACGTTAGTAGACATATGGAGAGTACAAAATCCGAATAGGTTAGAATACACTTGGTCGAGAAATAATCCTCTAAAATGCGGTAGATTAGACATGCTTTTCGTAAACGCTCAACTTATATCATCTGTGTGCGACGTGATAATCAAACCAGGATATAGGACAGACCATAGCCTAGTGGTAATGACAATGAATGTAGGAGAAGTAGAAAAAGGTCCTGGAATTTGGAAGATGAATGAATCCGTTCTGCGAGATTCCGAGTATATAAACCTTATAGATATGACCATAAAAAGCACCGTCTTTCAATATGCAATTCCCTTATACAATGAGGAATACGTAAATAACGCTAGTAATTATCCTGATATACAATTAACAATAGAAGACGGCCTGTTCTACGAAACACTTATCATGCTTATTAGAGGTGAGACTGTGAAATACTGTAAGAGAAAGGCTCGCAATCGACGAATGAAAGAAAAAGAACTACTCAATAAAATACAATCAGCATATACCTTATTTACTAACGACACATGTGATGTAAATGAGCAATTTCTACACATAGCTAAGGAAGAATTAGAAGAACATAGGAGACCATACATAGAGGGCTTAATTGTACGGTCAAGAACTCAATGGCATGAGGAAGGAGAAAAAAGTTCAAAATATTTTCTATCATTGGAGAAAAGAAACGCATCTAGAAAATCCATACAGTACATACAACTCTTCAACTAACTTCTTCAACTTCAACTTCTACAACTTCTGGGCGCAAATTGACCATGCAGTCGTCGCGCCCTTAAGCCCCAACAAACAAACAAACAAACAGTACATACAAAACGAAGGCCAAACAATCACAAAATCTGACGCGATTCTGTCACTTTTTACTCAGACATTTCAGGATAAATATTATGTACCGCAGGTAATCGAGCCTGACTCAATTTTCATCCGGAGTAACGTCAGAGAAACATTGAATGAAAGCGAAAAATATGCGTTAGATACAGATGTAACCCTTCAGGAACTAACTTCAGCACTGCAGGGCATGAAAAAGGGCAAAACTCCTGGCAGTAATGGGTTTACTGTAGACTTCTTTCGATGCTTTTGGAAACAGTTGGGCGTATTCTTACACCGAGCATACATATTCACTTCGTTACAAGGAGTAGCACTGCCAACACATCTAGAAAGCTTAATAACTTTAATACCAAAAGCAGGACGACCAGGCTACTCACTCAAAGGATGGCGTCCAATATCCCTTCTGAATGTCGATTACAAAATTATTTCAACTGCCATCGCCAACAGGTTTAAGAAAGTTGTTAATCGGATTATTAGTCCATCGCAATCAGCCTACATCAAGGGGAGATATATCGGTGAGAATAGTCGACTTGTGTATGATGTGATATCACACGTGAATCAACATGATAAATCAGGTTTAATTATGGCAGCTGATTTTGAAGCAGCTTTTGAGACTGTGTCGTGGCCATACGTGAGAGCAGTTCTAAAAGAAATGAATTTTGGAAATAAATTTATCGAGATTATCAATACAATGTACTTAAACCAACATAACTTCGCTCGCATTCTCCTGAATGGCTTTTTAGGTGAAAAAATACATATGCATAGAGGAATAAGACAGGGTGACCCAGTTTCTGGATACTTATTCAACATATCCGTAGAGATACTGGCAAATCAAATAACAAATTCCGATAGGTTAACTGGTATTCAATTTGGTATCAATACAGAAGTTCGCATCAGCCAATATGCGGACGACACCATTTTGTTTCTAGACGGCTCTGAACGCTCTATTAATGGGGTAACCGAGGAGCTCTCAGAATTTTCCTCACAATCAGGACTGAAGCTCAATTGGGAAAAAACATCATGTTTGCCACTTGGTTTGCTGAGTCAACCACAAAGTTCGGAAAACAGTTCAGTAGATAAGCTCAAATGGGTAAGCGAAATTAAAATTCTAGGAATATACTTTAAATGCAATATTATCAATATAACAGAGCTCAATTTAGAGAGAAAGCTCATACTTTTAGAAAACGATATTAAGCAATGGAAAAGACGTTATCTCACTCCTCTAGGGAAAATTACAGTCATAAAGGCCCTGCTACTCTCTAAGCTTGTCCATCTTTTCATGGCCTTACCGAATCCATCTCAAGCTTACATAAAGAAGATTGAACGAATGTTGTACAGTTTCTTATGGAATAACAAACCGGACCTTGTTAAAAGAATGAAAGTGATTCAGAATCAAAAATTTGATGGCCTCCAAATGACTGATTTAACATCATTCATTCACAGTTTGAAATTGTCATGGCTAAAACGGTTAGTCAATTCTACGGCTGTTTGGACAACCGTTACAAAGCTAGAACATTTAGACCCATTTAAGCTGCTTACGTATGGCACGGCACAGCTGATAGTGGTAAAGGCGCAAATGAAAAATGAATTCTGGAGTGATGTGGTGAAATCTCTTATCCAATTAAATAAAATGCTGAGCCTTCAACCAGAAAACATCATGAGAGAGCAGATATGGTTCTCAGACTATACAAAATATAAAACTTCCATTGTCCCGCAATGGAATGATCGAGGACTAAGATTTATTGGTGATCTTTTTAATACAGATAATGGAAATATACTGTCACGAGAAGAAATAAAAGTGCAATACCGAATCTCAATGACATTCCTGTGCTACGAATCATTAATCCGTAGCTTACCTAATAACGTCAGAAACGCAACACACATTTCATTCGAAAGACCGAATATTCCATTCAAGTTGCAATTTTTCTTCAATAAGCCAAATATCACTAGATATTACTATTCACTATTAATAAATGCATTGAGGAAGAAATGTGACACTACTGATGCAAAACTCAAGCAGAAATGGAACCGTGATATCGGATTCCATCAAGAAGGGAGTTTGATGCATGTTAAAAAAGCTACGAAATCCGTATATTTACTTTACCTTCATTACAGAATTATAACCAGGATTATCACAACTAATAAGTTTCTATTTACTATCAAGATATCCGACAACAGCACTTGTACATTTTGCGCGCGCGACACTGAAACAATAACTCACTTATTCTGGCAGTGTCCAGATACACAAGCATTTCTACAGAATATAAAGAGAAAACTGTCCACTGAGTACCAAATACATTTTCACCTCGGTGAACAATCGTGGTTCTTCCCACAGGAAACAGATGCACTTCAAACACTATTGATCACCATAGCAAAAGCAGTCATTTACAGATCTCGCAATGCTGGCAACAAACCGGAAGCCTCTCATATGATGAACTTATTAAGAATTGAAGCAGAAAAAGAACAACTTGCCAGCATGCTTAAGAACAAACCTGATAACTTCGAAAATAAATGGAAAACATTAAAGCGTATCCTCCAGTAACTATTTTTGCGCACGTGCTCGCTCGTGTCCTGACGCCAAACACCCATAATCACAACCACAAGCACAACACAGACATACACACAAACATTTACATACACGCACACAACACGCACATGCACACACTACTACTACACTACTACACACACGCACGCGCACGGGCACACACACATACGCACGCGCGCGCGCGCACACGCACAAACCTCTTTTGTACATGTACTTGACTGCTGTGGGGTGAGTTGATTATGTTTAGGCTTATTTAGGTGAGTTGATTATGTTTAGTTTAGGCAGGCTGCCTTGGTGCGAGTCGGAGGGATGAAGCCGCGAACCGTAGAGAGACAGTGCAGTGCTGTGTCACGACTGTGTGCAATGCGGTTTGTGTTGGTCTGTGTGTGTGTGTTGATTTAGATATGTGGGCATTGAATAAACTATCCCTTTGGTGGGACAAACATAAAAATAAAAAAAAAAATTGTGGGCTGAAAGAAAGAAATTGGAAACAATGTTTTGGATATTTTTCCTGTATGAAACGGACAAAATGGTTCCATAATTATCGTAATAATTATAATAGTTTTATAATAAATATATTATATAATAATTATACACTATATGTGCATATATATATATATATATATATATATATATATATATATATATATATATATATATATATATATATATATATATATATATATATATATATTTATATATATATATATATATATATATATATATATATATATATATATATATATATATATATATATATATATATATATATATATATATATATAAATATATAAATATATATATATATATATATATATATATATATATATATATATATATATATATATATATATATAAATATATATATATATATATATATATATATATATATATATATATATATATATATATATATATATATATATATATATATATATACATATATATATATATATATATTTATATATATATATATATATATATATATATATATATATATATATATATATATATATATATATATGTATATATATATATATATATATATATATATATATATATATATATATATATATATATATATATATATATATATATATATATATATATATATATATATATATATATATATATATATATATATATATATATATATATATATATATATATATTATATATATATATATATATATATATATATATATATATATATATATATATATATATATATATATATATATATATATATATATATATATATATATATATATATATATATATATATAT